>WSTH01000071.1:0-47647 GCA_019616345.1 Ceratobasidium sp. 395 | reverse complement strand
AACAAGTTCCATCCATTGGCTTTGAAACTCCTCCAGCCAAGCCCGCTGAATCGGATTATGATGTCCATGGCGTAAACTAGAGTCACAAACAAAAAGACGGAATCTAACAAAAATGGTAAGTAGGACCCTCCAACAGTAAACTTGATACTCACTTCGCAGGAAGTCGGTAAATAAGGAGTTACTAAAGGTTTGCGACCTACCCAGCCAGATCAGTAAAGGATTTCAGACGGTATGAGTGTGGGTCGCAAACATACATTAATACCAATATATGAAATACATAGAACACCGTCATGAATCTGGACCAAAATCCATGCTTTCGCACGGCTCGGTCATAACACCACTCGCGGAAAACGCCTTGTGGTCGAGTCCTGGGGCGCTTGGAAGGTCTTTGGCGCTTGATGAGTTTCTGCAAGTCGATCCACTGACGTTGTTCGTTGGTCAACAGCGCCATCCCGGAGCGGGTCGAGAAATTGCCGATGATAATACTAAACACGTTTAGTCGAACAGCGTGTTAACAACCAGATGCCCGCTTACCTAACGAATAGCGTTAAGATGACCACCGCGCCCATTAGGTTGTAAACGACGAAGAAAATGGCGTTCGCTTGATTGACATTGTGTCCAGGTTGTTGGTCGACACCCTTCAAGCCAAGTGCGACTACCAGCACATCAATCCATCCCTCGAGCGAAACAATCTCGAACATAATCAAGAGAGACGAGCCAAAAGTGTCGAAGGAGAAGGTAGTAGAAGGTGACGGTAAATCCCACGAACGAGGCGCCAAAAATCCAAAACTATCGTCGACTGGCGCGCTCATATATTCCCCGATACAATCAGCTCTGCCATTGACACCGTCGTCATTGCAGAGGTAAAAGCGCTTGGCAAAAATATTGAGACCCCAACAGGCGTATGGGAGCATGTACAACATTGCGAGAAGAGCAGCTTCCAGAATTAGACCAGCACCAGCAAATAGCACCGAGTGAAAAGTTTCGCGCACCCTTCCGATGAGAGTGATTAGCCTGAGTGCACGAAAGGCTTTCAGAGAGCGAGTGAGACGACTAATTCCACCGATCACAACTATGGAAGTGACCACGTTGGCTAGCAGAGCTCCCAAGATCAAGAGATCAACCAAGTTCCAGATACTGAGGATATATGCGTTGGGCGTGAGCGCAAATCCGTCCGCGATAATCTTGATTATAAATTCCAAAACCAGGACCAGACCGAAGGCAGCTTCCGAGATGTCGAACCAAGCTAGATGTAGTCTGCCTTTATCCGCAAAGTAGTTCCGCCTGTAAACCGGAGTGGCCACAGCCGCGACGCAGATGCCGCCTATAACTACCACCATGATAACCAGTTGAAAGAAAGCTTGGCGAACGGAAGATGTAGGTTGACCAAAGATACGTTCTCCATTCGACGGTATAACTAGCGTTTGGCAGAACCTTCGTACCGGATTCTGTTGGGAAAGGAACCAAAAGGGCTTGTCGAATGTAGGATGAGCTTTAATAAACGCTGCTTTTCTGGCTTGCTGTTCTCGGTGAAACTTCAAGTCATCTGGAATCTGGTCGGGGTTGGTCGCAGATAGGATTTCTCTATCGCGAGTGTGTGTGTTAGCGCGAGCAAATTATCAATGAATTCAACTCACAAGTGACGCTCGAGTTCTAACGTCTCCTCTCCACCGGGATATGTTGGACGACGTTGTCGCGGTCGCACAGGCACCAACGGCACATCTTGGTTAGATGGAGCGGGATCGAAAAACTTCCTCAGCGTCGCGATAATACCTGTTTGAGTATCTTCCTCGCTAGCATAAGACTAATTCAAACAAACACCAGTTAAGTAGACCATAATAACAACCAAAAGAAATCACTTACCGCTTTACGTGCATGTGTTCTAGAACGCCGCACTCGTTGGAGCATAGATTTCGTTCTGCTTATCGTGCCGCCCCTTTCAAGTGATTCGTCCGCCTTGGAGTTGAATAACCGGTAAGGATTCCAACGCTCCATCCACTCTACGCGAGCTACTCTGGGTTGAATTCTGCGCTTATATGCGGCATCTTGTTCTTGACGTTTCTGCTCTTCTGCCACCTCGAAGTTCTGAGAATAATTTATATGAGATGAGCAGACAACTCGTTATTCGATGCAAACTCATACCTCGCGAATGACGGCAATGAACATCTGCAGTAAGATAACTAGGAGTTTTATGAGGTTTGCCCGAGATGATTATCAACATAAGATTGGAACTCACAATTGGCAAACAGGAACCACCCGCACAAAAATATGGCAACAATAATCGCTTGCTTGTACTGAACCTCGGACGCTGCGGCATTGTACAAGATATCCGTCCAATTCTCAGAAGAGAATATCTAGCAACGTCATCAATTCCTGCGTGCACTATAACAAAACGAAAACTTACCTGGTACATCCCCAGGAAACTCAACGATATTTGAGCATAATTCATATCGGCGCCCTCAGGCATATCTCCTCGTAACAGCTGTACCGCAACAAGGGCCGCAATGTAGTTTGTCAGAAGCAGGAAGAGAACCATGTTTGCGATTCCAGTCATGTTTCCGAAAACCCGAAGCTGTTCGTCGGACCATCGTTAGCAAGTGGATATGATTTAGTCGGGCAATACATACCAATAACGGCCGCATGTGAGGCATCACCAAGATGACCCTATAAAATCGAGCAAGTTGAAATATCGTAAGCCAAGGATAAACCTCCGAGTTTTTGACTGGCGGGATTTGAATGATAGTCGAAGCGATTGCAAGTGTCAAGTCGAGGTTGTTATTCTTTTTCGAAAAGAATTCGCGCCAATGAGGAAGATACCCAATCGATCGCCAAACAATATCAACGTCGAACGCCATCGTCAAAATAAACTCGGCCAAGTCTGGTTGACGTAGTTATAGGTCAGAAAATGGATAAACCCAGACGTTTGCACTAACCTAGCTTCGCCAAGTACTCTGGGGAAGATCTTGCGGTCTTGGACGCTTGTAGGCCAAAGCTCAATAGCACGAGAGCAACCCAGAAGTAATAGACTGGCGGCCATTCGTACCACAATCTAAGTACGCTCGGTGCTTTCCTACGCCACCCTTTCTTTTCGTCCTCCTTTTCGTCTTCTTCTAGGCTGACCGTCAAAACGTCAGAAAAGCGCCGAATACGAGTTATCCGATTACTCACGTTGTAGCTCCAAATGCGCTCTTCTTCGTCTCTACACGAATTATCCCGAACATGTTGGTGATTACAGCGACAAACAAGTTAATCAGCCAAAAGTTTAATACCTAACAGGCAAACAGGTCAAGCGATCAGCCGCTTTCGTCAGTGAAGATAGGTACTCACAACGACACAAACAATAAAGAAAGCAAAGGATATATAAAAATCCGTGTCCATCATCTGGTACATTACCGGCGACCACGTATTCGCCGAGGCAACAATAACAACCTGCATCGCCGCAAGAAAGAAATTGTCAAAGCCCTGTGTGCCGTTCTTGGGGTTAATTGCCGCTTCGACGCAAATTTGACCAAGTGGGCATGTAAACCCTTTAGCGGTATCGGTTGTGTTTCCGCCCGAGACGACATACCCGACGGGCTTGAGAGTTGTCGGGTCTATCCATCCACCACAGTTCTGAGACAAGTCGATCCCGTTTGCGATTTCAGCAATTGTGTTGGCTGGCATGAGGCCATCTAAAGTCAAAAGCATGTTTATGACGGTGGTGGGTTTGATCCTCACCGAGAACACATGTTCGGCGGAAACTGCCTTTGAACGATTGTACGCCGACAATTCTAGAAAGTGTCTCTCGTCAGGTCGGCGAAAATGATAAATAACAACTCACTCACGAAAACAGGATGATCGCGAAGAGTACAAAAAGCGCAACCCGCGCAAGCAACGGCCCCGCTCGTTTAAGAGAGTGCATAATAGTCTGGTACATAACATGAGCGTTCAGTAGTACCCAAGAAACTCTCCACACTCACAGATGTACCCTTCGTAACCGCCAAAAGCCTCGCCGTTCTCAACACGCTCAAAGCCCTAAACACATAAATGTGCGCATTCGGCTGTGTTTCCGTTCCAGAAACCGCAAGCCCAAACATGATCCAGAACGCGCATACAGCGACAAAATCGGTCCGGTTCCATGAATGTCTCAAGTAGGTACTACTTTGCTCTGCCAAGATACGTTGTCGAGCCACGGCAAGCTGGAATGGGGTATCGGTGGAGTGTTGTAGATACCAAGTCCCACTCGAAGATTGCACATGTTGCGAATGAGGCTGAGGAGGATACTGGGGTGCAGGTGTGCCCGGATGCCGAACTTCGGGTTGAGAACGAGATCCATGCGCCGCTACCAGGTTAACATGAGAGACCAGGGCGAAAGATAGGGTCGCCTTCTGAGCCGCGCCCTTATCATTATTGAGAGCAGTCGTGGAATCCGGCGCCGTCCGGGCGTAGGGAGCGCGTTGCTCGAACACCTTACGGCGAACTGAGCGCGCCCGGGCGGCAAAATTATCTCCCGGCGCGAGTTCTCGTAGCCAGTCCCGGACACTAGAAGGCTTGATCTCTGGGTCCAATACAAACCCCGAGACGATAATCCGTGCAATCATCTCGATACTATATCAAAGCGCGCGGTACCATCAGACCAAGAGAAATGTAGCAAAACCAACAGCACTCACGTGAAAATACAGAACAAAATAAATAGTGCGTAATCCTCCCATGTCTTGAAGTACCCATCTATACGATCGAAAACATACACCGACTGCCAGGCCTGAGTTGTCAGAAATACTGCATTCGCGAAAATAAGAGCCAGAATAATAGGTTCCGTCCAACTGTCAAGCCGTTGCACAATTAGTACCAGAAGAAGCACCAAATCAACGCCCAGATACTTACGTCCACAAAAGCGCAGTCCGCATCGCTTGTCGTAACCGGCTATCCGGACCAAATACGCCCAGCGTACGCCCGCGCAGTGTCATATGGTGACTCCGGTCTAGCTCATCTGCAGGGGTGGCCACGGGCTCCGGAGTAGGCGAGCCCATCTCCTTGTCCGGCGTGAGGCGTGGAGCATCCTCACGCTCCCGTTCTCGTTCACGGTCTGGTGTGCGGGGAACAGGTTTGTCTTCCAGTTGAACGCTGGCAAGATTGACGACTCGCAAGCTGACCCGGCGGATATGTTTGGACACCGCCTTGAGGGTGGCGCTGCGCATGGGGGATGTTCCTGAGGTTTGGCGAGGAGTTGACGGACCAGCCGTTCCCCATGCTGCACTCTGGTCTGCGTCATCATGGTCTACGGAGTCTGTCTCTCCGCGCCAGGGTGGAGCCGCGGCACTAGTCAGGCGAGTCGAATCGTCGATGTCGATAGGAAAGTGATTCGCCGAATCAATCGACCCCTCTGAACGCGAAGGATGATGGGAGTATATCGAACTGTAGGTTGCTTCCGGCTCGTCGACAATACTCCGAGTGTCAAAGTGCCCAAGTTCCGGTTCCGTTTGGCCAAAATTAGGGGGGACTTCAAAAGTTAGGGGGTCTGGAGCAGCTCGGTTCCAGCTGCTGCGACGCGAGAGCCCCTCTGAGGAGCTCCGTCGAGGACGATCGGGAGAGGGTTGTACAGAGTTTGAGACTGCCGTAACCTCGGTTATAATTCTTTGGGGACTTTGGCCTCTAGTAGGGGTACGAGGAGGGGCCATGCGCTATATAGAGGAGAGCAAAGGTAAGTTAGCTACAAGTTAAGAATTAGATAGTTTTACGTACCTTCTCCTATCTTGATTAAATTTAAACCCCACTCTGCCTCGTCGTAACGGTTAAAACGCAAGTCGCGTATATCCACTGCACAGAAATCCAAATGAGCTTGAGTCGTTAATCACAAACACGGCATGCGAGTCCTGGCCCCAAATCAGTTGTTTATTTCGCCAAATGTGCTTAACGACTCACGGAGATACAGTTTGGCGACGAATCGAATGCGGTACTCGGGAAGCCGGTTTAGAGACAGTCGCTCTAGCGCTTACCGCATCCGTGGAAGAAAACGTTCACGTGAGATGATGCCTTAGGCATCACATGTTATCTCTTCCACCATACCAGTATCTCCTAGTAATTGTGATAGCTACAACTTGACCATACTACACCCTACCCCCGAACCCATCTCCGAAGCTCAAAATATCTTAGACAACCCTTGTCCCAGTTTGACACTCAGTCATTGACCCATGAATTGAACTACGCTGCGACAGCTAGTTTTAAGTTAGCGTACCCTTCGCGAGCAGAAAAGGCTTGTGGATTACCGAACTCGATAAAAAGATGGCTTGTTTGGCTTTGGGAGCTTGGCGGGCGTGGAGTAGTTAAGCTGCTCATGTGGGCGAATAATTCGGATCCTTGCTTCCACTCCCCATCCGGCTCATAGTCTTACTGTTTCCAACCAAATCAACGCTAGAGTGAGGATAGAAGCATGTTGCTGCTCGGTTGAATGCTTGGATACAGCGTATTAGAGTGTCTTGCAGGCGCTTGAATCAAACTTGAAAACCACCAGCTGAAAACAAGCGCCTATTAGCTTTTGGGTGATATCCCCCGTGGCACCATCGATACTCGGTCGCCGAATCTAAACCACCCGCTCGGCCCTCTTTAATCCTGTCAACGATACCTAAGCTAGTAGCCCACATCGAATGGATGTATATAAGTGACGTTTTGCCTGGTTAGCTCAAAGACAAATGTTCCGGGTGTTAGAGACATCTTTTCGCCGAAAACCCTACGTCTTCAAGGCAGGCTGAAGCTCATGTCTCTTAGAACCATCGCTAAGAAAGCTTTCTCTGTGTTTTTGGATGTACTACGGAGAGAATATTACGGGCACGACGAATGAGTTGGTATGAATGTATGCGCCGAGTTTTGAAAAACTATTGCCTTTTACACCTGGGTGTCGGGGAACGCCGATCACGGTGTTCGAAAAACCGCTAAGTTGCATGATATGGTTCTTGACAAACGTGTGTTCTCTATCAGAAACATGTATAGTTATATATAGGCAGAGCGAGACACGTAATACGCGTACAATTCGGTCAATCTTTTTCATATCCCATTCATTCGGGCGCTGGACATATTTCCGTGCCGACCTCCTTTGCGCTAAATATAGTCATGTTTTGCAAATGCCGATCATTATGCCGAGAATTCCAGGGACAGCTGCCTAAACTGAATGGCCGAGTCGCTGACGTTGTCAGGGTAACGTCCAATCCGGCGTAAGTATAAATCCAGCAAACTAGCGACCGACCAGACATCTCAACCACACTCTCATCACCCATCCATTTTCTTGATACCTACCACCTCGTAATCATCATGAAGTTCGCTTCTATCCTTGTCTCCGCGCTCGTTCTCCCCTTGGCAGCCCTGGCGGCACCTACTCCTAACACCAACGCGCCTGGTGAATACGGTGGCGTAAGTGGCAGTTGTAGTCCAATTTTTTCGCCGTTGCTCACATTCTGGGTTTGTAGCCGTGCGGTGGCTCCAACGGCCAGTGTAAAGACAGCATGTGCTGCTGGAATCATGGCGGGGATTCAACCGACAAAGGGGTTTGCGTGACCCCCAAGTCCAACGATGGGACGTGTAGCCCAACATGGATCTGGTCCTACAGCCTTGTTAAGTCAGGAGACGCTTAGAGAGATTAAATCTGGAGGGTGTGGACTCCTCGACCTGTGGTCGCGTACCATATACGCTTGTTTAACTATCGTTCACTCTTTTGTATCTGTGCACCAGTATCCTGTAGTGCGTAGAATCCACTCATTTTTCGTCCCAACAGCTCTCATAGACGTGTTCGAATCTTCGAGTGCATAATTTTTCTTCAATTCGCCAGAGCCTGAGGTTCAAAGGCGCAACGCCAGTTGACGAAGCAGAAATTCTAAAATCCTCCTGTTCAGCGCAACTCTCATCAGCCGGCACTGCGAAGCGTAAGAGTGCGGGGTGCAGGGCCAGCTCGGGTCCCTATGACACAAACGTAGGAATTTGTTTGAAAAGGCAGCACTGGAGAACCAAGGGTCGGAGCCAATGATCAGGACAGGGCTTAGGAGACGCGCACGGTCACATGACCGCGTCAAGACCGAACTCAGCCTCCATCCAATAAAATTTTTATAACTCCGGTAGCGTTTGAAACGTTGATTTTTTCCCCAGATGGTGTTTGTAGACAACCTTGGCCTGTATCTACACATCGCGTATCCTATGCAAGCTATTTTAGATTTGCCGCATAGCTGGACTCTTTCCTCGCTCATAAACCTGAAAGCCTGGCTGCGTTTTCCTAGCTTATCAAGAGGTATCTCTTCATGGATTAACTCGCCTAATTACCCCAAAATTTACCTTCAATGAACCGTGATGTTATAGGATCAAAGCCGGGTACCCGGCATCGCGGCCCGAAGGTGATTGGCGACTGCATAGCGCGAAGAGAAAGAGTCATATGGCGGGGTAAAACACTCTACAGAATTATCAATTACACCGTCATTCATCTACATTTCATCTGGATTCTTTCTTATCTGGACCAATTACAGGTCGCGTGTGAATCAACGATTGGTTGATCGAGCCCCTATTTGATTACTAAAACCTCAATCCAGTGTGTTTGATTGGCGGCTTTAGCGAACCATGTGCCTTGTTGCCATTCCATTCATTATTCGCCGCCCCTGATCTACGATGTACAACTTATAGGTAGGAGGATCAAATATGTGACACATAACCTCCCCGTTTACTTTGATCTCTACCATGTTCAACAAAGTCAGGTCTTACTTCGTGAACGTTCAAGCCCCTCCGTCGGCAACCGACATCGTCCCAGTCTCGGTAAACTGGTTCCCAAATCGGTAGGTCCATTGCGTTCCCCTACACGACCAACAGCTAATGCGTTTTTTGCAGGCGGTGCAACTATGAGTGCTCGTTCTGCTTCCATACGTCCAAGAACACTTTCATACTACCTCTCGACCAAGGCAAAGATGCTCTGCGCGCACTTGCCGACGCTGGGATGAAAAAGCTCAACATTTCAGGCGGCGAGCCGTTCCTTAATGCGACGTATATCGGCGAAGTCTTCAAGTTCTGCAAAACGGAGCTGAAACTCGAGTCTACGTCGGTTGTTACGAACGGGAGCAAGGTGACTGAGAAATGGTTGGACGAGTATGGAGCGTACTTGGACATCATTGCTATCTCGTGCGATACGTTCAGCGTTGAGACGGACCTTGCTCACGGACGCGCTGAGAAAGGGAAGCCGACGCACATTGCATCTGTATTTGATGTTGCGAGGTGGTGCAAGGAGCGGGGGATTCGAGTAAAGCTGAATTCAGTGATTACCAAGTGGGTACTCTTATTTCCTTTCTCGGCGTACGCAGTATTAAGTCATGATTAGGCATAACTACGAAGAAGATATGAATGAGTCTATCGCTCAGATCGCTCCGTTCCGCTGGAAGGTTCGCTCTCATCTACTTTGTTCTACTCTACCTTGCTAAGTAGCCTCACAGGTATTCCAAGTGCTTCTCCTCGAGGGCGAAAACAACGGCGCAGAAAATGGCGCACTCCGTGATGCCCGCGACCTGCTCCTTACCAAAGATCGATTTCAATCCTTCCTGGATCGTCACAAGGAGCAGGCGTGTCTCGTCCCTGAAGATAACGATGCCATGCGTGACTCATACTTACTATTGGACGAAGAAATGAGGTGTGTGCAAGTTCTGTTTTCGCTCTATATCATTACTTACCTTGTGGTACCTAGGTTTCTAGACTGCTCCGCTGGTGCCAAAACACCCAGCCGGTCAATTTTGGATGTCGGGGTGCAGCAGGCACTCAAGGACGCCGGTTTTGACAACAATGTTTGCCTTCTTCCTTTATGTTTTGCTTCTCCGACTAATCGTTGAGTACAGATGTTCATTCAGCGTGGTGGGATATTCGACTGGAAGGGTGAAAAGGTCACGCAACCTTCGTTGGACTGGTAAATGGACGAATTGAACAATACCAAGTTATGCGCGCATTTATGAGCTTTCTGTGATATATTCGTGTCCTTCGAGTAATGGAACAGATGTTTCTGGTGATTGTAGTATGCACGTCGAGGGTTTCTGGTCCATTTTATTTGTGTTTGCTTGGCCCATAACACTGATAAGCCTCGATCAAATGGACGTTGATATCTTCCAAATTCGAACTAGTTTGGCTCGATCAATCAATTAGCAAGGGCCTGTATCGGGCTGGGCGCCTTGCCCGCTCTTGAAGTTTGTTCGACCTGTCCTACTGCAGGCGGCACATAATAATATGTATGGTGGCTTCTTAGCGACTCGAGCTGTTAAGCTCGTAAGTGAGGTTCGATAACCTGCAAGTGAGGCTCAACGGCCTGTAGATTATGGCTCCTACAGAGCCTTATTTATAGTAGCATACACGTATGAACACATCACATACTACGTGTTTGTAACACGTAGTACATACATTTGAGACAATTCTACACGTACCCGCGTACGTGTATGCGTGCGAGTCATACAATCCGAGTCAGTCACATGCTAACTAATCATACACCGTAATAGCACAGAATGGGTGCTGATAGTGACTAAACATATGTCCTGGCTTATAAGTACACGCATATACAAGCGGTCTTCACCACACGAGAAAATATTCGAACTCAATCTGAAATGTTCAATTATGATAGCTAATGATAGGGATAGGATGGAGGTGGATCATGTGGATTATAGTCTGTGAAGCCTCTCGATGTACTGGGGCCGCTTGTAGAAAAACTATGCTCCGACATGCCAGAAGTGCTGGTATCAGAGGGCATGGAATTCAGGCCCAGCAGCTTGGATCTGAACCGGTGGGTTGGCGTGGTAGTTGCTAAACCAGAGCGTCAGATTATCCTGCCGTAACACAGTGCAGGGTGTGGGTATACCTTGGCTTTGAGGTGTTATAATGAACGGCATACTCTCGTATAGTTCGCTTTCAGCTGTTGCCCCAGGAGCAGATCGCGCCGCAAGACCTTTCCACTGCACTTGGCGTTGGTATACGAGAAACGCACCATAAAGAAATGCGCCGAGTCCAATAACACCGCCAATCGCCACACCAATAATCACGCTTATCCGAATCGGTCGAGGCTCATTCTCATTAGTTTGCTTTGATGCGTTGGGGGTCGATGCGCTGGAGGTTGCGTTGCTTGAATTGAGGTTAAATGATTTCATATATGACTCCGGCCGATAGGAAGCAACATACCTCGGTAAATACATAAAGAAATCTACCGTAGCATACTGGTTTGGCTGGCCGCCGTGAGCAATCGTTACAACATGTTGGCCCGCCGAAAGACCGGTTTTGTACCATATAAGTCGCTGTGATAACTGAGAACTGCTCTGAGCCTATATTATAGTGATTTTGGAAAGCTGGACCTACGTGTGGCTGATGGTATGTCCCGGCCACTTGTTCCGGCGCTGCACCATCTACACTAATTTGTACAAACCCATGCGTGTAGTCAATGTCTGAAAAGTACCAGACCGCGGTCCCAGCAAACGTAAAGTTCGCCATCGCATTAGGAATAGTAGTTCGGTGTATTGTGTTTCGGAAAAAGCAGGCATTCCGGGGACTGATTGCCATAGTCGATGATTGCTGATTTCAGAGAGGTGTTTAGTTACGTGAGGTAGATATATGGGTGATTCATTTACTATTAGTTCCCATCCACCCGAGTAACTAATACTACTACCGGTATCGTCCACTATCAGTGCTTCTTTTGGGACAACGGAGGCTCCTCTGTAACCCATATAAACTTCAGCTTGTATAGACCAATCGACCAACACATAACTTACGGTCCAGCCAAGGACGGGGCAGTTGTATCATTTGACGACGCTACCCTACAGTTGTGCACTCAGTATTTTTTGTCGAAACAAGATCAAATGTACGGTATACCGGAAATAATCCATCGAAATTTGACTGCTTCCGTATCTGCTCAAAATAACTTGGTGATCGCCTGGACCTAGTCCTGTCCTGCTCCAGAGTAGTTGTTGATATTCCAACGTACTTGATGAGGCGTTGATAGTATCGTAACTAGCTTCCCCATCGACATTGACCACTAGAGCTCCATATCCGGGGCCTTTGTCACCATAGTAGTAAATTTCGTTTCCTATTTATGAGTCAAGCATGCGCTTCTATAATGTGACGTTGATGCTAGGCGATGAACACCATACCTTGGAAGAAGTACTCACTCGGGTATCGCTAGCATTCGTCACATGTATGGTTTGATTAAACCTTTGGGCGACATTGGTTGGTGGAGTGGAAGACCAACTTGACTCTGAAGGAAAATATTGTATGCCGCCAGGACTTGTGGGACCGAAGGAGAGACTGTCGTCTACTGTGAGATTTACAGTTTGACCAGCGACTTGACTCAATAGAAGCAAGAACCAAACTAGATATGGCTGAAGTTGCATTTTTGGATGGTTCCGCAGGGCTTGCGTGCGTAGACGCGGGTTGAGGGTATAATATACATTTGTTGGTTACCATCAAGGAGGTTAGCGCTTGCACAGCATATGTCCAGCAGTGCCGTTGAGACCGCTCTCGAGCTCGTGATCGAACCGGGCGGTGGCGGTGGCTTCCAGATCCGAGCTTATTCGGCTTGAGTCCTTGACCAACCAACCTTCAAGGTTAGACACAACGAGGGCAAGGGAGAATGCCTGAGAGGCTAGACTCTTATTCGAATAGATGAGTTTAACCTACAAGATAATCGTAAAACTCGATAAGTGACAAACCTAGTATGGATTTTAGGGATTTAATATGTTCCTATCACTAAGTTCGGAAGGCTGCAACTATTCCTTTTTTGCGCACCTGATATCAAAACACTATTTTCGCTCCACGCTCCGCAACCATTCGTCCTGATCTACACAATGGCGCTTGGTCGGGGTGGTGGTACATTTATGACCAGCTGGTTGTCATCTCAACACTTTACGTAAGTTAGGCTTGTTGGTTGCGATTGCCTAGTCGGGATCTTCTAACCGCCAGATACGAATGTTTGACTCTCCAGACTCACAGCGTAATCGTACTCGCGGCATCACGGCTCGTTTTTGCGATTGCCCGTGACGGAGCGCTCCCCCTCTCGTCCCGGATGTCCGAGGTTTCTGCTAGTGGGCACCCACATAACGCTGTTACAGTCGTATATATCGGCGGCGCCATTTTGCTATGCTCGATTCTACCCAGTACGGTCGCATTTGTCTCCCTCATCAGTGGTGGATACCTGCCACTTCTAGCCTCTTACGGGACCATCGCCTTGCTTCGCCTAATAATGACTCCTCATGAGTTCAAGAGCTCCAGATACAGTACTCTCTAGGGGTATTTTCAAAGCCTTTATACATCGTGACAATACTTGGCAATGGTATAATGTTTGCGGTGAGCACTAAATCCGGTGTGCTTTGCTAGAGTTTTACGCTAATGTGATGTAGGTGTTTACATCGCCAAATGTCTTCCCAGTCACAGCAAAATCCCTCAATTTTGTGAGTCTTAAACATTTGTCCGAATTAATTTGTTCTCACCCGTCGTAGGGACCGGTCGTATTCGGGATTGTAACTATTTTTGGTCTTATTAGTTGGTGGCTTATTCCCGAAGACAAATGGATGAAGAGGGAGCAGATACAGCATACATCTGAAGAAATATCCTAAGGGCATTCCAACTACGAGGTCTTACTGTACAACTAGTACTGTGCTCAGGGGAAATATCAGTACAATTAACCTACGGAGCTGCAACACAGCGAGCGCGCAAGATGAAGAACGGTTATGGCTGCGTTTCTTAACAGACAAAAAACTATTCAAAATGCTGTGTTTCCCTTCGCCATTGGCGCCTTTATTCGCATATAATGTACAGTAATTTGATAACGGATAAGCACTTGAATGTATGCACTCATTTCTTGAAGCACTACGTAAATCACGGTCACTAGGTATCGCTATCCGACTCGAACATAGTCCCCGCGCGCATCAAAATACCAAAGTTAAGCTCTTTCAAAACATGGCTTAACCAGTGGAGAGAATGCGAGGGCACCCCACATAATCGCAGCGCCAATGACAGCATCGCCAAGGCGAGGGAGTGCAAGGCGAGGGAGTGCAAGGCGAGGGAGTGCAAGGCGAGGGAGTTTCGTGGGGCGTCGAGTAGACGTAGGAGTGACTGCTGAAGTGGTCATATGCGCGGATGTAGATACGGTCCTCTTGGTAAGAGGACACTCCGGTGACGGGCCACACCCCAAGGCACTAGCTGCTAGTCGATCACCGCTTTCCTCATCATTTTGGGTTCGTTGCGATGGCTGGGAATCCAAGCGTCTGCTCTGCTCTAGCTCCTCGTCATATGCGCCTTCGATATCCTCGTGCTTGCGCTTCTTGCCCTGTTGACGTTTTCGTGTTAAAAGCTACACCTATCCGGATATATGCTATACTTACCGTCAATGGCGATTCAGTCGGCAACCGATTTGGCATACATCCACTCTCTAGGCCATATGTTCCTTGCGCATCCTCGTAAGCAGGGTCAGAGCCGATATATTCGAATTCATTATCGTCAGAGTTGGCCCGGTTTTCCCAACTAGGCCGAGGGTATGCGGATCCGGATGCAGGCCCCAGACCAGAAATGTCGCCCTGGCTCTCAGACCCAAGCCTGGGTTCAGGTGGTACCATTTGCTCATGATTCGAACTTGACAAAGTGTCAGTGCGTTTGCGTTATACTGCATCGCTTATGTACGCACCTGCAAGAGACGGAGTAGGATTGCGTGTCCTCGCTCCCTGTCGCCGGCTCCCCGTCGAATACAAACTCCACTTTGGCAATAAGAGGCTCGTGAAGCTATTAAAATTGCGTCAGTACAAGTCTTGCTTATTTTTAGTCTTACACTAACCCGGTTTCCCGCTTCCCCGTATTGGCCAAACCAAATAACCGAACCATCTGTGAGCAAATGAGCCGCATAAGGCTCCAAACGACGCGTGCCATCCTGGAAGTAGGTTCCGTTGTGTGAACTGAGGTCTACTACCCTTAGCTGTAGACCTTGGCAATTAGCATCATTGTGATCAATTGAAGAAGAAGCAATGGACTGAAGCGGAGGGCGTTGGGCCGTGGTAAATGATTGTAAATCATGCATACCTTTCCATTCTTCCAAATGATGCGAGCATGTCGCTTGGAGACTGACAGAGGTACGAGATTGTCCCTGCTAGGCGCAGCTAGTATACCACATTCATCGGCAGCATCGCGCCCGACGAGTAGTACCTCGGGCTTGTTCCGGTGGAACGTGTGGCAGGGGGCGGGATTTCCAGCGTTCGTAAATGTAACCTTGACTCTTGAAACTAATACTGGGTAGTTCAGCTTACTATTTCAAAGAAACACTCGCTCGAGATTGAACTAGGCACGTACCGAGTCGTTGGTGGCGATTTGTGGCTACGCCACCACGGGAATGGGTTCCGTCATAGCTTTGAGTAGACGCGAGGGTTGCGTGCGCGTCAAGAACTTTAGAACTCGAGCTCATTATTTCCGTATCTCTCCAAAATGTGCCAAGAACGGGTGTGGTCGGATGGGCAAGTCTGGCTTGGGCGATTCTGGAGTGTTATGAGCCCCACACGCGCAAACAAGGGCAAATAGCCCCTATTTGATCAACATTGATTTCCTTACTATCTCACGGAAATGAGCCAATAAGTCGGTAATAATCTAGTTGTAAACATTAATTCATTGTGTACGCAGAGCAGCGGCAAGTATTTCGTAACAAAGCATAAAGATGCAGCTTTTATATGATGTACAAGGAGACATGAGCGTTTTCATCGCCACAACCCCCAAGAAAAGCGGGACGGAAAGGAATCTACGATGACGGTCGAACCTATCACAAAAAAATTAGAAATACATAACACGATGACCCCGACGAACCCGGAATTGTAAAGAAGAACAAAAAAGAGCAAAGCTTAAAAGATTATTACAACTAGATACGTGACCTGGGACCACCACGGAACTCATTCTCGCCAGGTCCAAACTTGCGACCGAGCTGCTTCTTCAAAGCGCTAAGATCGACCGTCTTGTTCAAGACCTTGGTGGCCGTAGGTGGAGTAACTGGAGACCAACCAATTGGTCCTGGGCCATCGACACTATCGCCACGAGGAGGCCGCGGTGGAGCGGGGAGCGCCTTGTCCGTGTTGACGCGGCTTAGGAGAGGGGGCATCGCTTTTGGTGTCGTTTTGACCGGCGTCTCAGCGACTGGGGTTTCGTTGGTCATTTCAGTTACTGGACGATCCTCGAGCTCGAGCCGATGCAACTCCGTGGCCAAGTCGGGGTTCATACATCTCCCACCCTGTGTTTGTACTACATCCAAGCGTCAGTATGAGAAGTAGAGGTCAAGTAATACGCGTACCATGTCGCTCAAGCGAATATAACCCAGCAAAATGTCGCCCACATACATCGCACGGCGCAATATTTCGCTCGAAATGCAAAACGGCAATTGCCGAGCGTCCAATTGGACTCTCGGGTGTCGAGCCCCTCGCAATTCTGTCGGTCAAATTAGAGAGGTGCACATAAAAGATCTACAGGGTCACTTACTTAGTTGCCCTGATCTCTGCGTCCATCTGCGCCACACTTGAGGTTGAAGCAACCGACTTGTTCTCGTACTCGAAACGGTCTTCTAACCATTTTGGGCTGCGCACGCTGAGAGTTGTCAACAAAATAAGTATTATAAACACACAAAAGGAAGCCTACCCAGGCATATTCATAGGCGGTTGAGGCGTTAACCTTCTTTGGTCGATTGATAGTTGATATTCAGACACAGATGCCGCCGTGGTCTTCGTAAAATTCGAGTCGGCTCGCGGAAGCCGGCTAACCGCTGTCCTCGGACTATGTCCCGAGTTAGTGACTTGAATAAAACTGGAAAACACACTCACACTCTCGCCTGAATGGCCATATCCGGTGGCGGAGAGCGCTCAGGTCCCGGCGAGGGCGACGGAGTCGGAAGACCAGTTCCAGAAGATGCTTGGTGGGGCGGAGACAGCATCAGCAGGCTCGGGACGCGCACGCTCTCGAGTTGTGATTGGACGTGGCTCCTGCTTTTAAGCGATGATCGGTTCACGACGATCAGTTTCAACGATCCCTTTGCGTCGCCGTGTTCAACGCATGTCTTCAAAAGCAACTCTGAATTGAGCGCGTCGCCGACAATGTGCTCTCCAATCTCTGTCCGGAATATCATAAAACGGGAGCGTTCGCGATCGGGGATTTTGACCTACACAAATTGAGCATTGATTAACTAGTAAACCTAATTTACGAGGTCGACTTACTGCGGTCATAATCATTTCCCGAATTGCTAATCCACTGTTCGCGTTGCTGACGTCAACTACCACATATTTCTCCCCGTCTGTAGTAACCACAATCAACAGCTTCCTTCCAAGTGGCCCAGGCGTCTCTATAGGAGCCCGCACAGCGACCTTCACGAACTCGTCCTCCGGATCTGTCGCAGGGGTAGCCGCGGGAGGTGGTGTCTGGGGAGCAAAGACTAGATGACCTGCTGGGTCCTGAACCTTTTGCAGTTCGCGCAGAGTCGCGACAACGCTTGGGGCCGTCATACGGGCGGCAGGGGGGAAAGTCCAACATCGCTGAGCAAGAGACCAGAGCGCGTCGTCTAGTTGCGCAGGACGGGGCGGTCGGATCCCGCGCACGAGACGGGCATACACGGCTTCTTCTCGTCGAACGGTGTAAAACGGTACGGCGCGTGTAGCGAGTTCTATGATGACTAGACCAAATGCGTGGATATCCCCCGTGATGTTGATAGGAGGATGAGCAAGGCGGGTTGTACGGGATTGCGCAACGGTAGTGGGATCAAGCGTTTCAGGGGGCGTCCAACGGTTGAGGATACAGTGGCCGGTTATCTCCGCATAGAAATTGGCTAGGCCTATTGATTTATACGAAGAATTAATTCAAGGCTGCTTTGAGAGCTTCGGGATGCACATACCATAATCCGACAACAACGCTTCTCCTTGATCATCGAGCAGAATATTCGCCTAAGTTAAATTTAGAATCAAATTCAATTTAATTATAGCCGATCTACGTACCCCTCGTAGATCAGCGTGCGGAATCCCCTGGTCATGCAAATACCCAAGACCAAGCGCAGTACCCACCAACTAAACAAACTCAACGTCAGGACTGATTCTTAAGCTGCCTGGAACTAAACTCACGATTCGAATCGGACTAGCATCCGGATTATCAAGCATATATTGATGTGCATTACCGCGGGGCATCCAAGGAGTGACCATACAAGATGTCATGTGCTTGTGCGCCGCAACACCAAGGATCCGAAGGATATTTTGATGACGGAAATGCGCCCACATTTTGACTTCCTTATCGAGTCTCTATTGGGATCATCAGCATATATCCCATTTGTTCCGGCATCGTCGATGTTGCCTACCGGTGACAAAAAAACCCTGAAAGTAAATCAACTTACTCGTTTGGCGCCAGTACTCCCGGCCGTGCATCGCACTGCTTTCACTCCAACATCGTATCCCTTGAGTTTCGCGCGGTATACGTCTGCGTATGGGGTGTACGCGACAGGTTGGGGACTGAATTGGGTGACTTCGCCTGTTGAGCCGAGTTAGCAGAAATCCGGACCACCAAAACGGGAGGGGGGCGTACTGGGCTGGAAAGTGTGGACTGGGGGGATGATACCAGAACGCAAATGTGCCTTGAGTAGCGCATTGTCGAGTTCCTTGTGTATCTTGGACGTCAATGGATGCCGATACATTTCCTAAACCAAACATGAATTTAGAAAATGAATTTAAGCTCTTCAAATTTTAGAGATTGTCTCGACCGGATCCATCAAAGTCGCGTGGGACCGTCGACTCGACTGAGCTGGCCTGGACTTACCTGTTGTACAGCTCCTAGGAACATCATCACTTCATGCCTAGGCTTAGTCCCGAACGCCTCCCAGTAATCTTCACCGCGAGCGATAGCGTTGATAGCCGCCCGGGCATCATGCTCATTTCCCAAGCGTGCAATTCGCTCTAGCTCCGCCTTGTCCTTTTCCATCTTTTTCAATCGCTCAATTTCCGCTCTGTCCGGCTTTCTCCTATCCGGGTCGGACTCGGTTGAAGGTTTCCTGGGGCGATCCAAGTCATGATTGGATGGCATCATGGTAGGAGGTCGTCGCACGCTCCCTTGTGGTGTAGTCTGCCGGACCCCATTGCCTAGCGGGGTTGTAACTCGAGGTCCGGGGGTTCCGAAGGGGGTGGTAAATTTTGGACCAGGTGTTCCTGTAGCACTAGGTGGGGTGGGTATGCGACCCTCCAAGGGAGGGAGAGTTCGAGCCGTAGGTGGAGTTTGTGTAGGTCTGACAGGCGATGATTGGGCGCGACGGTCGTTGCTCGCCGCGCGCTCTAGTCCCGGGTTCACTTTTTCGGTAGGGACAGGCGGCTTGCTATCCGTATATCCATATCCGTAGCTAGGAGGGGGAATAATGGGGTTCGGCGCTATTTGGGGTGAAGGCATGGTAACATCGGCGGGAGGATGGGAGATGGGGAGTAAACTTAGGTCGTTAGACTCGCGCTGAGGCTGCACAATTGCCGCACCGGCACCAAGACCCGCGGCATTCCCAAAGGATGATTCCACGCTCTCTCGTCGGTCACGATCCCTGGTGCGATCTTTCTCAACAGTCATGGGGCCTATTGTACTTGCACGAGAACTATTATCAGAGTCGCTCGGGCTCGGCGGAGGTTGGAAGAGGGCATGGGTTTCCGGAAGGAAGGTGTGGACATGGGCAATGCCGCGAGAGTAGGATTCGTTTAGAGCGCGAAGGGCGCGAGATATCTTGTCTCGTTCAAACAAGGCGCGGAGTTTGGAGAGATGGGCGGTGTGCGTAAGGAGGTTGAAAAATCTATCAGAAGTCATGAAACGGTGCAAGCAAGCAGGATAGTCAATACCGAGTGCGAGTGAATCGATGTATAGTAGGGACGTACTCGAATATTGTGTGTAGCTCCATTACTCCTCCCTCTTTACAAAAATCGTAGTCTTCCGCGACGTGCGGCTCATGATTTTTGACAAATCGAAGTTGGCTCTGGAAGTCTACATGTCGTTCGTAGAGGTCACGGCACGCATCCTAAGATACCGTTTTGTAGTATTTATTCCAATAAGAGGGTAAGTATACGCAAGTAGAGTAGAGGGGATAGAAAAAAGGGGGGGTCATGCTGATGGTTAGCATGACGATCTGGGGTTAAAATAATTAACAGTGAGCACCTTTTGAACAAACTGCCTTTCACATAGCCTCTGGATATCTCCCAAAAGCTTCTCACTCTCCTGGAGATACTCATCGCTGTGCTGCTCGTCTTCAATGATCTCAATCATCCCGAGCTAATCCTAGACTAGGAAGACTTGATATTAAATGAAACGAGAAAAGCTTCGAATGTGTGTAGAAAAGGACTGTGGGATATGTAGCAGGAGGAGTAACTGAGTAGGCGCCGCTGGGTCCAAGAACGGAGGCAAAGTCGATGGCGGGGGCAAATGAGGTCGTGGTCGGATTCAGAAGGTCAAATAATAACAATGACCCCCCTGCCACGTGACCCGATCATGGGTCATACTCATGACACAACGCCAGAGGAGGTCTAATTTAGCCACCTCCTGATTATCTTATTCGCTAACCTCGTGCAGGAGGTCATCAATAATAGTAAGCATCATTGAATAAAACAAAAACGTGGTACATAAATGGATAATTCATGGGCCTAGAAATTTACAGGTGCCAAAGGCATAAGAAGCCGCAATGCCTTTCGCTTAGCCACCAGAAATCCTTTAGCACAAACCCATGGTCTCAAATACGTTTGGGTCATCAAAGTCCTGAAAAACGATCAGTGACATGAAGGCCGGCGAAGGCGGAAGAGGGAAACGTACCGGCTTGAATGAACTGTAAAGCTAAAACCCCACATCAGGAGATTAGATAATACACCCGTGGAGCTAAGTAAATGTTGGCTTACCCGATGGCGTTGCTGTAGGAGCTCTCCACCCTTCATGTGTTGGTACTGCCGAAAGAACGTGTTCATGTGAGACCTTTTTTCGGTGAGAGTTAGTACAAATTCACATCGGCGAAGGCGAGACGTACTGGATATAATCAAGGCGCTCTCCTAGGGTTATCCCGCAAGGTTCAAGGTTACAGAAGCCCTACATGCGAAGAGGAGACCGCAATAATTTGGCTGTCCGTTACCAACAGATGAGTCAATGAACCTACCCGGGTATAGATCCCTCCAGTGCTTTTGAACTGATAAGCTTCCTGCCCCTCGTCTGCGGATGCAAAGTGCAGCTGTCACAGAATGTGAGCCTCTCCTCGAGCATGTCATAGGAGTGCAACATACGATTTGCTTGTCATCCCACATCTGCGGGGGATTATTTGTATTCTCCGCCGTCTCCTTCCATTCCCAAATCCCCCCAATTTTTTCGGCTACAAACGGAAGGCCTAAAAAGAATACGTGAGCTTCTAAGTGTTCATAGAAGTTCAATTGCGCACCCAAGAAGTTCGGACATTCGCAGATCTACGTGAAAGTTAGTATGCACGATCAACAGTGGAGCCCACATTGGACGAACATCAGTAACCATCTAGTTAACAACACTTCGCTCAGCTCAAAGCAGCAGCAGGAGAACAGTGCGCACGTACAGTAAGCTTCATCGGGCGTGGAGGCTCTATCAACCATTGACGCATCATCTACGCGTGGGCATCTCAGTTCCTCGCTCAACCCGTTTCGGTGAGTCTATACTTGCCGTAAACGAAATAACCCGTTTAGCAAGCTCAGGACGTTGATAGTTGAAACCATCCGACGGAAGATCTAACACGGCGTCAAGTAATGAAAATGGGCATTTAAATGATGTGGACTGACAACCTAACGCGCCATTTGTCTCGTCCGTATGTCCGCCAACTAATGCTCGGTTCAGTAAACATAATTCGGCATACATGTTGGGCAGGCACTCACTATAGAGAAGTGTCGGCGAGGTCCAACAACTTCGACACAAATGTTCCTAGATCGTTATTAGACTAAAAATCATTTAAAAGCAGCGTGAAAGTACCACGGTCGCTTCATCGGCGTTACTTTCAACGCGGGTAACTAAAATAGTATCAGTTCCTTCAGCCCATTCCCTGACCCGAGGATGGTCCTTGAAGGCGGGAGCATCTGCCTCGCCATAATCATTGGAAACCTGATTGAACAAACCGCCATTAAACTTAAGGTCGACGAAGAAAATCGACTATACACAAACCACGAATGCTTGTGGCGCGTGCAGCACACCACCGGCGTGCACGCTCCGGAGCTTGCTCTCGTTCAGGCTCCCCTGAGGAGACTCGACTGGTGACGATCTCTTGCTGCAGGCCGAGACCTACATCGGGATGTCGTTCGCGGGTTCAAGCAGGTCCCAATTACGAGCCGTGGCACGCAACCGAGTTGTCTGTCTAGCCACCCACACTTACGGGTTGACCTCGACGGTTGGGTGGATATTGGAGGGTGCCTGACGCGCAGTCGTGGCTAACGCAGCAGAGTCAACAGATAATGACGGAGGAGAATGGTTGTGGACACATACTCGGTGTAGTGGCAGCGGACATGGTGGTGGTACTAGTGGTGGTAATGGTGGTGATGGTGGTGATGATGCCGGTAGTGGCGGTAGTGGTGGTGGTTGTGTGAAAGAACAAGTCGCTGGCACTCCGTGACTTATAACCCCTCCGGTCTGCAGCCAATCCAATCCGTCCAATACCATATGGAAAAGGGTTGAGCTAATGGGTCGAACAATCAACGGCTGCGCGCCGTGACAACTATCCAGCCACCACCGCCTCCCGAACAAAAGCAGCCGGAAAGTTCCTGTCACTGATTGACTCGCCCTCCAATGACGATGCGGCATTAATTTCTGACCGCATAACTCCAAGATAGTCAACGCGTGCCCCAGGCCATCCAACTCTAAAATGCAACAAAAGCGACGCTAAAGAGCGAAAGCAAACGAGTTAGAACCCTCTCAAATCACATTCATTAGAGAGACTAACACAAGTTTGGTATATGGGGTATGTGGGTGAAGGTACCTTGGGAAACCGGTTGCACGGCGGAGTTGTGCCCCCAATCGCTCGGTGTGACAAAGGCCCGGTGGCGGAGCAATCGGCGGGCGGACCCGAGAACATACGAGAACATCGCGAAAGTGGTGTAACACGTTCCTTGACCAGGCATAGACTAACCATGCAGGTAAAATTCAAGCTAGTTTTGGGGTTCAACCGACCTCAAGGACCTATAGGAATCGATCCGTAGCGAACCGTGAAATCGTATAAAGTTCCGCCATCCATATGAGTGTACTAGCCTATTAAGTATAATTGACGTTCGATCAGTCCAAACCACACGCCTGCAAGGGATAAAATGACGCACCACAGTGAAAGCTCTATAACGAGAAAGGAGGCCGCTTATTTGCGGCACCACATCACTAAACGTGGCGCGCCGGCGGAGCAGGTGGAATGAAAAGCTTGTAGTTTCGACGACCCAGATAAATCTAAACTTCCGCCACGATCCTGGATAAGATAAACAAAACATGTTGTTCCCGTTCGGCCGCCGAGGATCACCGCCGGCCGTGGACACGTCGTTGGATTTCCACCAGCGCTCCGTGTGGCTGAGAGTGAAATCCCATGACCAATGCCAAATGTTGTAACGCAGATGTTTGAAACGCACTCGCGAGCGGCCGCAGTCACTATGTGACTTGTTAACTGTTCGAAAACGAGGAATGAAGTAACACGGCGATGAACAGTCCTGTTTATTGCAAGCTAGAGGATCCTTCAAAACTGGAGACGGCCGAGTAGACGCTAGACGCGCCAAGTGATTCCAGATCAAATTCCCAGCACCCAGAGCACGCCCAAGGCAGCCTTGCACAGTTCAGGTCCCAACGTGTGTACAGGTTTATGACGCAAGTTAAAGGCTCGAAATATGCGAGTTTAAGTAGATATGCAAAGACAGATCCACGATCCCTCAAATCCTTCTAGGTAGGCCAGACGAAGGCTGGAAGTAGCTAGAGTGAGTAGTAAGAGGAGCATAATAAGCCATGTTTAGATATTCAGCTCGACCGGCAGGATATGTTTAAAAGCGTATTGAACTGGTCAAGCGTTGTCAACATTACGAACTCTACAGCCAAAAAGGTTGAAGAAACCTACCAACCAGGACCTACGGGCACAGTAACCGTCTTCTAGAACCAGGTTCCCGCTGAAGCCGAGAGTGAAAGCTCTTGAGGGCGAACGGTAGGAGCAATAGTTAAGCCACAGATGTGCGAAAAGAGTGGCAACTCGACAAGAAATATCCTGCCAACAGGAGAGTTCGTGGCCTGTGAAATCAACAACTCAAGTGTGTGGCTAATGGACGAGAGTATATGGGCCGGATGCCGGTTGTGTCGTAGTAAACAGCAGGCCACGGTCAATATGACCGAGTGGTGATAGGCAACCAGGCAGTGAAACAATACACCACCAAACTTCGGAGTCGTGATGCGCTTAACCACACATCAGCCTATGCGCTAATAAGCAATAACAATAGTACTGGCTTACGGGGAATTCTAGGGTAGGATTTGTGGTTGTATTTGCCAGCGCATGGATGAACAACTCCCAACCATAAATTCCAACTTATTGTGCAGAGGATGTTATGGTGTGTGTAACCAAGTGTAACGGCTGCCAGCGGTTTACGCCAAATCAATCAGATGCTCCATAGGCTTGATGAGATAAGTGGGTGTCCAGTTACAACGAAGTCGATGACCGAGGTATGAGGATTCCAGTCACCTCCAGAAAGCGGGCTACGGCATGTCCACAAGCTGTCAACCCGGCACGATAAAACGCTTTTGAACTGTATCAAGACTATCATCTTAATTCAGTTATAGACCACATCTTCAGAGAACCGAATAACGCCGCAAGTACCAGCCTCATAAGAAGGCTAGGCCTAAACCAATGCGCTTTCATTTCTGAGGGCTTGCTGAGAGCATATATGGCCATCTGACAGGGTGCCGTCTGAATGACGAATATTGCGCGAGATCTATTATCTAGTATAAAACCATATCCCGCCCTTGGTTTATGACAAGTGTTCCTAAGCTAGAGTACTAGTCAAAACATCTCAACGCATCTCCAGACTGCAAAGCCCTAGTTTCAGCAATCTGTGTCATAGAACTTGAGTCCGACTTTAGCGTGCCAGGGGGATTATCACTGCAGGTTGAGGGGATCAAGAGACAGGACACGCTATCCGTGAGGTATACTTAAAGGTAGGCGAATTTAAGCGAGCGAATGGGAGTAGGGTGCAAAGATGCGAAAAATGTTGCATTGCGCGGCGGATCACCTTGATCAGGAGGCACCGGGATCATCCATGGCGCTTATGATCTCTTGATAGCCGAACCCAAGCCGGACCACACGGCGATCATACACTGTCACACTTGGTGACACAACGAGCCAAGACATGGTCCCGGCTAAATTACGAAAAGAGGAAAAACCGGGCAACACTCTGCATCGGGTATAGAAAAAGAGCTGTGTAATTTATAAGACCCGAGCGAAAGTCGTTTTGGAGAAAATATTTCGCATATGACTGTTTATTAGCAAACACCAATCATTAAGTTCTCATAGTCCAATATAGGTGTTCATTCACAACCTTGCTACGGCATGCTATCACCACCAAAGATATTATGCAGACAAAACTTTAAATGTGTGGTATAACAATGGCTAATCTATGGGCCCTTAAAGTGAAGCACGTCAAGGACCCAGAAAGTAGCCGGATACTATGGACTCAATCCACCCCTGCTCCACTAGTTGTATAGGTTCATCGTCTTGAAAATGCTTGTATCGTTAAAATCCTAAAAAGAGTCAGGAACATGAGCGTGAAGGAGGCGGAGAGACACACCAGTTTGTGTGAACTATAGACCTGGTAACATATCGAACACGATTGAGTATCCTTTCAAAAACAGCCTGGAGGTCGTTCTCACTTGGTGGCGTTGCTCTAACGGTTCTTCATTACGCATCGAGGCATATTCCTTGAGGTATTTCCCCACCATAGTTCTGCCCAACCAGATATCAAGCCCCTGTGCTACGAGCATGAGAGCATATACGTACTGAATTCTATCGAGGCGCATTCCGAAGGTTGTATCGCTGTCAACCGGAGCGACGTTGTAAAATTCCTATGCGTTAGTGGGGGAAAGTTTGTCTCACTTGGTCAAACAGTACAAGACAGGAGAACCCACTCTAGTGTAGATTCCGCCCGCGCTTGGAAAATCGTAAGATTCCATAGCGGGGGTAGTAGATGCAAAGTGCAACTATAATTGAGTAAATAAATAAAACTGTCGAACAAAACTGTCTTAGGTAACGAATTGGTTGAGCTTACTATACGTTTATCATCCCACCGATCAGAGTCTGAGCTTATCCCCGTTTCCTTCCAGTCCCACGTCCCATCCTCCCGCTTTTCTCCCTCATATGGCAACTCTGTAACATAAGTATGAGTACACTGATTCACATAGCCACACGGGGGTACTTTCTTAGGAAGTTAGAGCAATAGCAAAACTATAACAAATATCAGCGACAAAACTCGAAGTGGCTTTTGAGTCAAACGAACGTCTGTGACAAGCTAGTTTGGAACAATCAGCTTGCGGTAGAGAGCTCAAGAGGAAAAAGGATACTGACCACTAGCTCCATAGATTCTTCCTTCTCTGTCAGCCACTCGCCCATTTCCTATACATCTGTGTTTTAGATACCACAGCAATCGTCTATCGTTTACACTCACCGTGAGCGGAATACTGGATGAAGGCCAAGGGGAGCCGGGAAGCGAACAATCAGCCGGGTAATCTGGGAGGCAGAGTATTAAGCGGATAGAAGCAGTGAACAAAATCTACTGACAAACACACTTGCTATCCTCTAAGCTTGCGTGGCCGTTCACTATAGCACAGGTAAGTAGATGTTACCTAGGGATGTCAAATGCGCGCACCATAAATCAAGGCCGGCACCGTGTGGCAACTCTCAAAAACGTTTTTCTTTGTATTCGTCAGCCACAGCATAGGGCGAGTCGATACATGCTTACGATGGTCGCTTTATCCGCATTGCTCTTGACGACAATCTGCGGCCTCCCCGGTATGAGCTCAACCCACTTTTTCATCCTCCCATGATCAAGCTCAACAGTATGTATTTCGAAGTCAAGCTTCCTGTCCAAGTACGAATCCTTTGTCCAAGACATGCCAGAATAACTATTGCCGATCTAAACGGTTATGAGCCAACCAAATCGCGGATGAGGAAGCTGAGGATGTACGAACTAGGATAGCTTTACGCGCTAGTGCACCAAACCGAAATCTATCTAAGAGGCCCCTTGCACTGTACGCCAAACGTAGGTTGGGACGCCGTCGGTGGGAACAAGAAGCAGGGCCCAACAGCGCGGATCTGGCCAAGGCCAGAGACACGCCGCCGGGTCACCCGTCTAGTCGTCGTTCATACTTACGAATCGGCCTCAGTGGTCGTACGGGTGCTTTCCTGCTTGGCGTCGCTTGACACTAAGCGGGGACACGTGGTTACAACCCAGCTAATAAAAGGACGCGAGATAGGATCGTGGGTACCTACTTGGCGAAGAGGTATACGTGGCAATGGTGTTACAGAGGAGAGTGGGGGATGGTTCAGCCAAACGGACGACTTATATTAGTCCCAACCCGCATCCGATTCGGCCACAAAAGCTGGGTGAACACAAAGAGGCTGAAGTTGACTTTGTGCTCGTGATGACGATTGGGCCGACACCGCCTTCATCTAGGCAAAGCGTGAGCGAGCCACAGATAAGCTCGTTCCTGGGGCACTGAACGTTAATTGTGTAAATGTGAACTAGATTGACATGCTTTCGTGGTTTCTCGAGCTTTAGATTGAACGGGAACCATCGAAGGTAAAGAAACATGAAGCGAATGAAATAGAGGCATCGCATAGAAGAACTCTGAGCGCCGGTATGGCAGAATACCTAAGTCGCCTCAATGTGGAAGACAATTGAATAGCAGTGGGTTGCACCTTCGAAGTCGTTTAGAGACGACATAAGTTTCACCCCTGAGACTGATGCAACCCCAGTTGATGAGCGCGCCCTCAAACGAGGACACCACGAGTGTGATATGCCATGTTCCATGGCCTTTCAAAAGCGACCCATACGAGCAGAATTCCAAGTTATTTCGCGGTCCAAACCAACTTTGAGAACTAATAGCGATTGGTGGTAGTGTATCACAAAACACGTGGTACCCAGCCTTTCACGCTATGATACCGGTCTATCCAAGCGCAATGAATATCCTGTCAGAATAAACTGAATACTATCGTGGGGTAGATTCGACGTACCATAAGAGCAACTTCGCGACGAAAAGGGGAAGAACTTGTCCGCACCGCTGGGATATTAATTGTAGCAAGCTGGTGAATCACGGGGACGAAAACGAAAAGGTTTTCCAATGAATCGAATAAACAACCCCTCAGCGGCCCTAGGACAAAAAATAGCCGCGTCGATTCCATTTGTCGTCGATAGCGACCGCCGACTACGAAGTGCTGCAGCTTCAGGCATTTCCCAGCGGCTAAGCAACTAGTGAAGCACACTGGGTAGATGTTGTGACGCAGATTCTAGAAACGCGTGCGCTACAAGAAGCCAGAGAATTGATGGTCACACCACTATATCCTACTATTTAATTGCTGAAAAATAAGAAGTGAGGCGATGTAGTGAAAAGACATCACGGTTATCGGAGTATGCATGACGTTCCAAGCATGGGGGCTACCGAATAGAAACTAGATATGCAAAGTCGATCTAGACTAGGTCCCGGGATACCGCCAGTATGTTCAAGATAGTGCGCGCGTTGAATTCGGCTAGTAAATCGAAAAAATATGTAGGGAGATCCTCGGTAGGGGGTCGGTATCTCCAAAAACTGAGTATGGGTGACAAGCCCGATTCGGCCGGTGTCGGCGTGTATCCAAAGTGTTTCAAGCGAATGGGCCGGGTAAGGGGGGAGGGGGCAGGTAGACACAATAATACCTGAATAAATACAGCGGTTTGAACCCACAAGCCAGCAATCGAATGCGTACAAACAGGAGTTTGGATTGTTCAAACACTGTGAGCGGCGATGTTTTTCTCTGCGATTTAGACGGAAAGACTTCACCGACTCAGGAACCTCAGGCGCAACCCTCCCTTACAGACTCGAGTTCCTACCAGAGAGAAGCTGCCATAAAACCGGGACATAATGAGCGATAATCAAGCTTTAAGTACGGAGGAGCGGTGGCTACTAACCAGGACTGTCCTGGAGAAGGGCCAAGGGACTGTGGGTGCAGGAAGCGTAGGTCAACCAGTGGGAGCAAATTGCATAGGTCACGGACTATATCTTGTGGTGAACAACGAGCCACGTCGGTGTAGGTAGGTGTTGGTGTGCAAGCGAGTGTTAAAACTGTATTATTTGGGCTGTACAGGGGACCACGGTGCGCTAACCGCGCATCAATCGTAAGGCCAGAGCACCACACATCCAACGAAAGCAGTTCCAACTCACCAAAAGCTCCAGAGTAAGGCTCACTGTGTCTAGTTGCCAGTGCAAAGAACATAGGCCGACTCCAACAAATTGAAAATTCCAAATAGTTACGGATCAACGTGATTTAGTATGGTGATGAATATGTGTAACTTGTGAATTAATGTAACGGCTGGCCTGTTGTTCATCCCAGATCAGCCGGACTCGGCAGCGAGGTAGCAGCAGGCATCCACAATGATAGAGCAGAACACGAGGGACCGCGGCCACTTCCAAAAAGCTGACCGTGTATGTACGCCAGCGGTCCAGGATGTGGAGATTATGCGGCGCTTTTGCTCGTATTCAGATATCTTTGGCTATCGTAAATCCAGTGAGCTATACAGAGTCTTTTCTTTCCGTCTATCCTCGCTAAGAGCTTCGGATCGAACCAAAAGACCTTTATTCTCAGAGCATATACGACCGCGGGCAAGCGGCAGAAGGATATCTGTTGGCGTTAAATTCATCCAATTCAGAATGATTATACTGTGCTCTTGGTTCATGTTCAAGCACTCCTTGGCTAAGCTAGCTAAGACATTTCAGCGCATTTTCAGACATAGTAACTCCAGCTTCAGTAATTTGGATCTGATAGAGTTTGCATCCAGGTTTGGGCGGCTAGAGAGAACCATCCACCGCACATTGAGGGGATCGAGAGCAGGGTTAGACCATCCACGAGGCACACTTATAGGTTGGCTCTGGTGAAGCGCTGAAAGGCGAGCAAAACCAAAGACCCGAGGTGTAAAGGTGTTTTATGGTGAAAAGATGTCATGTGTAGATCTCGATCGAGAAGTACCGGCCTGGATCATCAACCTAACTTCTTGATCCTCGCTGGCCGGATCATGTCGTGACAGTCATTCGTTGTGTCACACCCAGGACGATCCAACAACACACGAAATAAACATGGGATCGTGGCAATAATTAATCTATTTATAGTTGAGCTTAAAACATTATCAAGTTCTCAAAATTCACACCCATTGGACGCTAGATATCCCAGGTGCAAAAGATCAGTCTCGCCTCAAATCGCCCCTATCCAACTCTCTATCCTGCCCGGCATATACCCAGAGCCTCAAACGCGTTCGTATCGGTGAAGCTCTAAGTGAACCGTCAGCAATGGCTTCGAAGGCTATGGGACAACTTACTGGTTGATATGAGCTGTAGAGCTAGAAAAAGTTCAGGCATTAGGGGCTATCAAAATTCAGACAAGCTTCTACCTACCCGATGACGTTGCTTCAAGCATGGTTTACCTTCCAACTCGGATAATTGATGGAAAAATGTGTTCATGTGATCCCTATTATTTTCAGTTATCAAGAAGCTCAACACGAACGCATAGATATGAACGCACTGTATCTCATCGAGCCGCCTCGCCAACGTCACCTGTTCGTACGGCCAGACGTCCGAAAACCCCTATTCATGAGATCAAATACAGTTAGCTATCCAGAGTGTGCGTGCAAACCAACGGAGCTTACCCTTGTATAGATCCCTCCAGCGCTTGTGGTTTCCTGAGCGTCTTCGCCTTGGTTTGTAGAGGCAAAATGTAACTGTCACAGGAGTGAGGCTAATTAAAGCGCGTCCGTGCACCCCAAACTTTAGCCTACCATTCTAGTCCCACTCCATCGGTCAAGATTATCCTCAGAAAAGTACTCTGTCCTAGTCCATTTCCACACGCCGTTGTTGCCCCTCTCTGCCATATATGGGAGTTCTGGTAAGCGCGTTTCAGCTTGTGCGTTCCCGTCCAGCCTCTTGCTTCCTTACCAAAGATGTTTGTACATTTGCAGATCTACAATGCGAGGGTCAGTACTGCGTTGAAGTGGCTAAGCTCAAGATGGGACAAACGTCAGTCACGATCTAATGTGCGATGTTCTTAGTATCAACTTAAACGCGATAGTATGGCATGTACTTACTACGAGGCTAGTAAGATCCTCTGTATCCGTCATCCAATCGCGCATCGTCTGTGGCATGCAATACCTTAGATGCGTTTTACTTGATTTATTAGATATATACCTACCGTGAAGGGTATACCCAAGGTAGGCAAGCAAGAATCACCGTTGTAGTGGGGGTCCCGGCGGGTACCTGGGGTCCCCGGCCGGGTGTGTTGTGTCCGCGCTTGTCGTCCGTAGAATCCATCTTGTCTTCCACCTCCGCGCGCCGAGGTGCCCTCTCCACCGTGGTGACGACTGTGTGCTTTCTCTACCTGCGCGTCCTCCGCGCTCCTGCCGAGAACTCTCGGCGACCCCCCATCGATAACTAATCTAGCCCACGTTGGGCAACCTGGCGTACACGCGCCCACCACACTCCTTGCCTCGTTTTCTTAGCTCGTTTTCTCCTTTTATTCTTCTCGCTTTCACTTTTATTCTTCTCCTCTTTTCCACCACGTCGCTGCGCAAGCGTAAAGTTCAGGCTGATCCCCAACCTCGGGACGCCATCGGCCGGTTTGTCTCTCGCAGCGCCCAACCTGCTGCGACTACATCCGCCCTCCCCACTCCGCCTGTGTCGCACGCCGATCCCCTACCGCCCCAGCTCTCATTAGACACCTCGCCCGCTAGCACACCGCCCAGCCTCTCCTCTCTTCTTGCCCTTGAGAGCGGTGCTGCGAGCCCCGCGCGTGTTGACAGCCCCGCGCGTGTTGAACAGAGCCAGATTCCCTTCCCACCGAGCCCGCTTTTCCATTTCGCGGCGCCGGTCACCCCTCGCGCTTCTTCTTATTCTTTTGTTTCTTCTTTTCCTCGCTCGCCCACCCGCCGCGGTTCTCTGCCAGATCGCCCGCTTCCGTCTCTCATCTCCCTGACCCGCCAACCCGCTCCCGCGATGGTTAACTCTGCTGACCCCAACGCAGATGTCCGTGCCGCTCGCCGACAGTTGAACGAACTGGGCAAGTTCGACGACGAAGGACAACCTAGCCGAAGCGAAGCGGAATGGCGCCACGAGTTCCTCATTGCCACCCGCGACGTCGACGACAAACAACGCGCCAGCCTTTGGGCGGACTACCTCGTGTACCGCGGGGAGGCCTACCAATGGCTCCAGGCTATGAAGGCGGACCCTGCTACCAAGTCGCGGACGGAAGACTGGTCGACACTAGAACCTTTGATCGAAGCTCGTTGGCCTACCCCCGTCCCCGATCCTGCCGCGTACGAGGAGTCGCAGCGCACGAGATGGGTCAGTAGTCTTTTCCAGATCGAACAGTGGTCCGACATGCTATGCGACCCGACAAACCCGACTCGCCCGCACCAGGTCTGGGCCACGCAGCATCGCGCGCGAGGCCTGGCTTGTGACAGTACGAACCGAGACCGCGTGTATCACACTTTACACAACTCCCTGCCCCCGTTCGTCGTCAGCCTGCTGCCGAAAAAGTACCACTATGGAAACGATTTCGACGAGCTTTGCAAGCACATCGGCGAGATCACCTCGCGCGAACTGTACGACGCTTGGCGAGATCGCATCCTCATCGAGTCAATGGGCACGCTGTCAGTTTCCGGCCCCCCTTCTTCCCCTGCTCCTGTTTCTACTTCTACTTCTTCTGTTTCTCCTGCTCCGGTTTCTGCCTCTCGTGCTTTTTCTAGCTCTCCCTATTCTAGCTCCCCGTATTCTAGCTCCCCCGCCCGTTTTCGGCGCCAACAGCCCGCGAGCACCGCCAGCAGTCAGGCACCCGCGGCTACTCCCGGTCCGACCACGCCGTCAACCCCTCGCGTGTCATTCCGTACGGAGACCCAGGTGACCCAGACCTCGCAGCCACCACTGCCGATGACCCCGCCCGCATTCTCGAACGCCATTGCATCCAGCTCGCAGCGCCAGACGCCCCCGCACATGCCGGATCCACCTGCAGAACCCGCCAACCCGGTACTGCTCCCGGCCCTACCAATCGTCCCAGACTCGTCATCCGATCGCGCACGCCACAAAGCGTTGGTCAACGAGTGGGAAGTGAAGTACGGAACCTCCAAGCCCACCCCGTCAAACCCGTTCCCGCTCTCCCCAGGCACACTACAGCCCGGTCGCGGCGTTTGCACGAGGTGCGGAAGGGGCGTCCACAACAGCATCGAGTGCGAGGCCATGGGCAACGAGCCACTAGACGGCAGAGAACGCTTCACGCGCGGCGCCTATCGAGCCCGTCAAGGACGCACGAGTGCACCGCCGAGCACGCCGACCCCGTCATCCCGCGTCCGCGACATCAATCAGCTCGACGAGGTGCAGAGCGATGAATACGCAACCGACTACTACAGCTCGGGAAACGAATAGGGCCAGTGGTGAATAGCGGCACTCCCGCTGGCCCCGTTCTTCATGCCCAGAGTGTGGTGTCGGAGTTAGACCAGTCAGTGGGGGTCTCAGTTTCAGGACAGTCTTTTTCTTCTCATGTAGAATTTGGTGTTGCTTCTCAATCGAATAATTTTTCCCAGTATACCAACGAAGATTTTATTGAATTATATGAACTTAACGACACGAACGAGCGAAGAGAACTCCCGTTCCAAGCCCGGGCATACCTGAAGACACCGAAGCCGAAAGACGAAGAGCTGCCGGTATGGGCGACGATAGACGGCGGGGCTATGCTCTGCGTCCTGGATCGAACGTACTGGGGAAAAGTCGAGTCGAAGCTCGGACCATTAGCTGAGTCAAAAATTGTCTGTCGAATGGCCAATGGCTCCTGCGAACGTTCAGCAGGTTGCGGGGAAGCCTTGCTTGGCGTCGCTGGGCAATGGCTCCCCATCCGCTTCGAGGTCCTAGAGTCAAGAGGGGCGTTTGAGATGTTGTTGGGAAAGACTTGGCTACGCGACTCAGGTGCAGTACAAATCTTTGATGGAGACCGACTTTTGATTGCCGGTCCGCAGGGACCGATCGAGTTGTCGAACGAAAACCCTCTCCTCAAGATCAAGACCGAGCCGAAGCCCGAACCAAAGCCCGAGCCCGTGCCCGAGCCAAAACCCAAACCGGAGCCAGTCACTAAATCCGGTGAGTCAATTCCAGTTCGTCGAAGCAGGCGTCTCGCGAAAGAGAAACCGCTGTTACAAGAGGAGACGGTTAACCCGTTCTGGGTCGGCGGTGAAGCGTTGGAACAGCTGGAAAGGATGATTGGGATGAGCACCATTGCACCTGAGTGCAACGACGAGGTGGAGGTAGTTGCAGTCGCAGAAATGCGACGAGTAACGGCCAAAGAAGCCGAGGAGTCGGAAGATGAATTCCTCGATCGGATGTGGAAGCTGGCGCGAGCGGAAGAAGAGGAGCGTGTTCAAAGACGGATACTACTAACGGACATACCTTTAAATCCCCCCGTAGATCACCTTGACGAAATCCTCAACCGAGCGGAACGAGCACGTGATCGTGCGAAGGGTCCGGCCGACATCCACGTCTTGGACAATGACGAAGATCAAGCCCGACACCCCAGCGCCCAACGCCGAGTCCACACCCCTCCGAAAGCCGACTCTCAGAGGTTCACCGACCCCTTCAACGCCGATCGAGTGGCCGAAATCTTGAATAAAATCAAGATCGGCGACGACCTTTCGGAAGAGCAGAAGAAGCAGGTTACGGATTTGGTGAGAGAATTTGCCGATGTATTTGCACTTTCACTCTCGGAGGTTTCTCCTGTAGACTTTGTTCAACACCGCCTCGACATCCCCGAGGGAGCGACCTTCCCGCGGCGCGCCGGCCAGAAGAAACTTTCGGAACCCCAACGCAAGTGGCTGTATAAAGTTCTCGACGACATGGAACGCGCGAAGATCATCGCGAAGGTCCCCCAAGAACAAGTCAAGGCGGTCTCTCCCACGAACGTCGTTCCCAAACCCGGCGGAGCCGAACTTCCGAGTCTCGAATCACTTCGGCGGATGGCCAACGAGCAGTGTAGGCTGCACGGCTTACCTGTGATGTGGCCTGATGTTGAAGGGAACGAGCCGGAAGAGCAAAAGGAACCGGGTGAGCCCAAATTTCGAGTTGTTCACAATTATGCTGCCGTAAATCGTTGTACGCAGGTCAGACCGTTCCCGATGGGGGACCTTGCGGCTATGCAGCGGAAAGTGGCCGGTCACCGGTGGATCTCAGTCATGGATTTTATGGCTGGATTCAACGCGATTCCCATGGCGCCAGAGAGTATCCCCTATACAGGGTTTCACGTCGATGGTAGAGGATACTACGTGTATCTTCGTATGCCGTTCGGGTTAACCGGCGCCCCCACAACTTTCTGCGAAATGGTCTCCGCGGCCCTGCACGACCTCATCGGCGATATACTCGAAGTATGGATGGACGATGTGGCGGCACCTTGCGACGAATTCGATGCTGGGCTGGGGGGTCTTCGCAAAATTTTCCTCAAATGTCGCGCTCACGGCCTCTCTCTCTCTCCAGCTAAATCCGTCTTTTTCATGACCGAGGCGCGTTTTGCCGGTGCACGCTGCTCCCGTGACGGAGTCCGGCCAGACCTAACGAAGGTGAAGTCTATTCTCGATTGGCCCGAACCGAAAAACGCGCTCGAAGTTCTCAGTTTTCTAGGTTGCGTGGGCTCGTACCGCTCGAAGATCAAAGATTACGCCCGGATTGCCCAGCCCCTGTCCGATCTCACGCGCGACATTCGACCGCCGCAAGTTGCAACCCAAGCGGGACGGCACGAGTACAAGCGAGCGCTCAAGGACAAGCAAATCACGCTCAGCGACGAGGCTCGGCAGGCGTTCATCAAACTCAAAACGATCCTCACGAGCGACCCGGTCACGCGAGCCCCAATCTACGACGGCCGAAGTTTCATCGTCACGACCGACGGCTCCAAATACGGCTTCGGAGGAGTTCTATCGCAGGAATGGGAAGAGGAGAAAGAGGATGCGGTACACAAGGTCACGTACCCGATTGCTTTCACATCGAAGAGGACCTCACGCACGGAGGAACGGTATATCCCGTTCCTCCTTGAATTTGCAGCACTCAAACACGCCATGGACGAGTTCGACAGCATGATCTACGGTCAGCCCATCGAGGTGGAGACGGACTGCAAGGCTCTCGCAGATCTGTTGGGGAACAACAAGCTCAATTCTACACACGAACGCTGGCGTGAGTCCATTATCGCCCGAAACATTGTCAAAGTGCGCCACAAACCAGGCACCGAGAACCGAGTATGCGACGCCCTGTCCCGAATGTACGAGCATCGACCAGACGAGGAGGCCCCCGGGAAGAACGAATCAGTAGATCCAGGATGGGAGACTCGCCAACGCATTATCAACGACGTGTACCACCTGCTCAACGATGAACCCACCGCCCTCCTGCTCAAACGCTTCGAAAAGGACCCGTTCTTCACCGATATCATCATGTTCATTCTTTTCGACACGGGCTCGACCGAAGGACTCACGCACGACCAATTGCGCGCGCACAAGCGGCTGTCACACCGAGCCGAGGGGTTCATGGTTGAGGATGGGAAACTCTGGGCAGTGGGGGGTCGACACTCAAACTCGACCCAGAAAGTTGAGTGTATTCCGTCCTCCGAGGCCCGCGAATTGGCACTCTCAGTTCACTGTGCAGGCGGTCATTTTGGGCGCGATATGGGAGTACTCGCTTTGCAGAAGAGATACTACTGGCCGGGCTTGCGGCGTGACATGACCGAGGCCGTCTCGTCCTGCCCGAGGTGTAAAAACTTCGGTCCCAGGCTCCTCGCATCACAACTACAGCCCATCACACGCGCCCGACCATTCGATCTCCTTACGGGCGATTACGTTTCCCTCCCGACGGGTCATGGCGGCTACAAATGCGTCCTCCTCCTAGTCGATGTTTACAGCCGGTTCTTGTTCACGTTCCCCCTACGTGGCCCAGGTACCGGAAAGTCGACCGTCGACGCGCTCAATCGCGTATCCGATTGCCTCCTCACACCGCGCTCGTTCATGGCCGACGGCGGGTCCCACTTCGACTGTGCAGAAGTCCGCGACTGGGCCGAGAGCCGCGGAGTGCAACCCCTGACGACACCGCCATACGCACCGTGGGCCAACGGACTCGCCGAAGGACACGTGAAACTCCTTATCGGACGGCTCAAGCGGCTCTGCACGCCCACCGTAGGAGAATCGCCAGAGGAGGACGCGGATCCGACAACGACCCCAGCGTCATGGCCGAAGTTCCTAGCCACAGCTACAGCCCAGTTGAACGATCGCGCCCTGCCGTCGCTCGGGTACTCGCCCCGCGAACTCATGACGGGACAACTCGCCGCGGAGCGTCGTTACCAGCTGAGTCCACTATCTTCAGAACCCACCTCGGAAGAGGTGGAGGTCAATCTGGCACTCACGTACGCCCTCAGGCAGGATGGATTCGCGAAAGCGCTCGAGCACGCTAGACACCGCAAGCGGGTGTTCGATCGGAAGGTCAAACCGATCGTGTTCCAACCAGGCGACCTCGTCCAGCGATACGACGCTAGATGGGACGAAACGCACAGCGCAGAGCGAAAGCTCGTCTCCCGCTGGTCCGGCCCTCTTCGCGTCCGCTCCCGCGCCGTCAACTCGTACGAACTTGAAGACTTGCATGGAAAACTTTTCTCGTCCGCTGCCCATGTCCGACTTCTCCGACCGTTCACTCCTCGAGCCAATACCGCCCTCGCCGCGTACGCCGACGGGCTCGCACTCGCGCGCGCCACCAATCCCAGTGCCAACCGCCCCGTTTCGTCGTCGTCGACAGCACCGTCCAAGCTCCCAGCTACCCCGAGGCCCGAGTCCCGCTTCCCGCTCGCTCGAGAGGATGCAACTCAGCCAAATAATTACTAGAAGCGGCTCGTTCGAGCCTTCCGTCGCTCTTTCCTTTCTTTTTTAGTTAAGTCACGTATTATTCCTCACTCGTTTCCCTCCGTCTCTCGCCGTATATATCCCTCATGCACATACCCTCGCCTCGTCACTCCTTCTCAGATACTTGCCTGACTCGATTTCCTTTATATTTTACTAGGTCACTCGTTTATTACTACGGACTACAGTGGTTAGGGGCTGGTTCTGTCTTTTTTTTGGGTTGTGGTTGTTCATGCCCGAGGACGGACATTGCTGTGAGGGGGGGGACCTGTAGTGGGGGTCCCGGCGGGTACCTGGGGTCCCCGGCCGGGTGTGTTGTGTCCGCGCTTGTCGTCCGTAGAATCCATCTTGTCTTCCACCTCCGCGCGCCGAGGTGCCCTCTCCACCGTTCGAACAGTCCGATGGAAGATCTAGAAGTCGGGTTAAACGGACATAGAAGGAATATGACAAGTACTTGCAAACAAGTCCATCGCTGGTTGTGTCCGTGTGTCCGTTCACTGCCGTACGCTTAGCCGGATGTTGTCTGAAACTACTCAGAGGTACTCACGATAAAGAAACGCTGGCGTAGAACAACAACTTTTGAACAAGCGCTCCTATGCGGAGTCAGTGACGTGGTGGATACGGACATGGAATGCTTACAATGGTTTCCTTATCAGTGTGTCTGGTGACATGAACGCTGGTGCTGTCGCCGATCAGCCTGGTGGCCCACCGCTCCATTCTCTCGAGGTCGCCATCCACGCTCAGTGCTAAGCTACTTTCTCCAGCCTCGTCCCAGCATATCCTCTCAGAATAGGCGTTGCCGATCTAGATCGATACACGAGGATCAACAGTTGGGTCATAGAAAAGGTAGCAAACACCAACCAAGTACGCAACCGGCCTACGAAATAAAGCACCACGATAGAGACTGTTCGAGAGAGGACTGCGGCCTAGTCTGCCATGGAATGAGCTGGCAGATGGCGCCCCGCTGCGTGTGAAGGGGTCGGAATACTATCCACAGGTAAGTAAGGCCCAACATTGCGGATTCCTTGTTCGGAAGACGCAAAGCCGGGAGGTCTCTTCGATCGATTGACACTTACGAATCCCCTTGGATGCTTTGGTGTGTCCCACCATGTACGGCAGCTTGAGAGGCTGGTTATGGGTGGGTCCGGTGAGGCTCGGTAGTTAGCATATAAGTTTACGGTCGAAGGTCGTTGAACACGTACACAAAGAAAGGTCGCTGGACATGTTAAAGAATTTGGAAGCTGTTATAGGAGTGAAGAATGCGGCTGCTCAACAGTGGTGATGCTAAGTGTAGTGGGCTGGTAAAAGTAGCAACAGCTGAACAAGGCAAGCCACTTTATAGGCCACTACGTCTTGTTTGTCTGAGCACAGCCAGTCGGGGCATGACTCGAGCCTTGAGCATACTTACGCAAACTGGAATCACCTATCACCGCTTCACATACCAAAGGACTACCAGCCCTACCCGTCCAACTACTCCGGCTCCGCTTAAAGGGTGCTAGGTTGAATCGGCAAACCAGCACGCTGAGTATTTCACGTCACTCGAACTAAAGCCGAAGCATAGGCGACACTAAAGGAAGTGGAAAAGCCAATCGTTCCGGCAGCCATACCGAGGTTATGGCTAGGTGATTGTTAGAAAGAAACCGCATAAGAAGGTTCAGGGAAATCGCAGAGCTGCCATAGGCCATACAGCTTTCCAAGCGCCAGCATCACTATTCACCGCGTAGCACTCCGGTACGAAGTGGTCCCGGGGTAAACTTGGCGCGGAATAAAGTGATGAGCGTAGATGGATGAACCACGAGGACCACGCGTTGTGTATCTCACGATCAGAACAATCTAGCCAATGAGGTGCATAGTAGCACTCAGTCCAAACATCGAACCACTCACAAGAGAGAAAATGACGACCGGCGAGAGAAAACCCGGGGCTAAATGCGTTAAACGCCACCCTCGAAAGCCTCGCATTTGAACACAACTATCTAATTCGTCCGAATTATTCAGCTACGTAACTCAAACCACGCATAACGCACCTTGGTGCTGCGTTGACTCTGGAGCCCAAGTCAATTAGCGGTCACAGCGTCCTCTCCGCTTAGCTCGATGAAGAAAAGGGGCGACGAGGCTCAATGGTATATTACAATAGGTTTGCACTGCCTTAAGCTGTTCGCTCTGCGCATCCAACATCGCGTTATTTTTTATTCGTTGGGGTGGACAAGCAGATTATATTGGGGGAAGACGTGGAATGGCCCACAAGTGGCTCCTAGAGCGAAATTAAACAAATTGAGTTTCTCGATAGCCTTTGAAGAACCAGTAACGACAAAGGAGGAAGGTGAGAGCGCGCTATAGTATACTTCACTGACCCTTCAAACGTAAACCACATGGGGACATGCAAAAATCATAGTGATTTGTGCCGTGAATCTGAAAAGCTCTAGAGACGGGGGTGGCCGAATGGTGACAACGACGAGCACCTGAAATGCGGTAGGTCACGTCGACTCTAGACTAGGACGTTTGAAAAGGAGGAATCCAAGGCTATTATAGAAGTTCGAGAACACTTTACAGAATCGAGTCTCACATTCCAAACCGAGTATCCAGGATGCAAGCATGGCAGGTCGGTTCAAATTTGAAGATGATAGGCTTCAATGAGTCCCAATAGAAATGCCAACTAGAATCCGTGTTTATCCCTAAGCGTAAGGACGTTTGCGAGCTACGGCGGCCCGCGAACTTAACTAGCATGTAGTACCTCAATGATTAGCTGTTTGAAATAATAAAAAGAAGCTCGGCTATAGGTTCTGAGAATGCTTACAGTTCATCTTTAGCCGTGGTTCATGGGGCGCTATCGAACCTTCACGGCTCGGCGGCTGGGCAATGGGCAAGAGTCGCATAATTCGGAAGTATCAAGCCAACAACAAGTGCTCTATAAGGAGTGGACGCTGAGTACGCTGTAAATCCAGAATGGTAGCCATAGGACAGGTAGGGTAAACGGACTAACGAATCTCAACCAAGGCCTCCTGGATGCTTGGTGATGGGTGAGGGGGACGGGATCAACAATCGAACTGCTTCCGTCACGACAGTATTAGCCACCATCAGCGCTGATAATGATCAGGAGCGTGACAAAAGCAGACCCGACTTACGAAACGTACAAAAAAAAAATCTACCAGATGTCCCGAAAAAAAATTGGGACGAGATCCACCAAGCACAATTCGAAAAAAAATTCGAGCAACCCCCCATTTGGCCATATCAGGTTTGCTTTTTGGAAGATGAAACAGTCAGCGACGGCAAACCCAGAATACAAAGATTTGGGATTCATGATATCGGCTGTGTGTTGGACGCATAACCTGGGAGTGCTGGTACACATACGCCGCACAGGTTAGCGATTTCGGCCACAAACAAATGACCACAGGCGGTTGTGAATGTTCGCCAAGATGGACATTGTAATGGCTGCTAAGTCTGGGGACATAGTTGAACTCACAAAGAGACCCGAGTAAACTCCTCGTATTGTATCGAGATTCACTAAGACTTATAGCGCACTTTAGTGGCTTTTAGGCGACTTGACGAGTTCCAGTAATCTTTCGGACACACCCAATTTGCATATTGCAGTAGCATAAACGTGCACGGTGTAGTTCAAATACATCAAAACCGGTATGAGCGCAAACGCGAGCGATAAAGTTAAAGCGTATGCTGATAATCGACTTGGGAAGCGCTGGAAGGGTGGATGGAAGGTGAGTTTAGAAGGTGTGGAAGCAGCCAAATGAGGAAATCCTTGGCTTAAATTAGGCGTGACAAGGTGTCACATTAGACACCAAGGCGGCCTCCGACGAGTCCGTTCTTTTACGCGACCGCAGCAAGCATAAATCAGCGTAGATTATTTTGGATGTCACTAAAGCTAGTAAGTAGATACACAGGTATCAAGAAAAGTGAAAAACGGGTAAGAATTGGCTCAAGAACTCCAGAAATGATATCCGAACAAACGACAAAAGTAGGTTCAGTCGAGCACTAACACCTGGCAGGTGATGAAGCGTACAAAAAGCTGCGAAGAATGGTCTTCCTCATATCCCAACTAATCACAGAACAAGGCCGGTAGACCAACAACACACTCATTTAACTAATGGACGAAATCCAAGGCTTTGAAGAATGTGGTTATCGTATAGATCCTATTTGTTACTGTGCCATTAGAAACTGCTAATACATTGAGGTGGAGAAGACTCACGAATTCATAAGAGCTATACATCTGTGAAATTTTGGCAATCAATTTTTGTTCACTCATGCATGTAGATCTAGTGCATACCTGGAGCTGTTGGGTGAGGGGGCAGGTAAGCTCGGTGTACTTCATGGAGTATTCCGCCAAGAACTCGTCGATTCCTTGCCTAGTAGATTTTAAGTCAGTCAAAATCGCTTGAACTGACAACCGATCGCTCATACTGTATCCGCGCGAATCGCTCTCCAATAGTTAGCTCTTCGACCAAAGGAACTCTGCAAAATTCCTGTAGGTATCCCGTAAGCCATCCATTTTTAGTCCAGCACCTATACTGTCCCCAACAAATGCTCACGCTTGTGAATAGGCCACCTCGACTTTTAAACTCATTCGAGGCCTCTTCCGGCGATGAAGAGGCAATGTGAAGCTTTGGATGTATGCTACATTAATGGCCCAGTGAACGGGTAGAGGTAGCCAGCACTTACCACCTTCTGGTTCTTATCCCAGCCGTTAGGTGTGTAGTACTTGGTCCTTTTCCAGTGCCCGCGTCCGCCATCCGGACAAAATTCAAATGGCAGTGCTGCAATTGGAGGGATTTGGTTTCAGAAGCCAACCCTTGGCTTAGCACCAGGTGACATACCTAAAAAGTTTGTAAAGGCACAAGCCTGAACGGCCACAGTTCATATAAGCGAAAGTGTTAGGTTTGATCGTAGATCCATGGCTTACGTCGGTGATAATCTAACCACAGTCGGCATGAGACAATCAACGAGGCAAAAAACCGAGAATGAAATAATCCACACCAGTAATGGGTTCGTCTCGCGGTTTGATAGTAGAAGACTACGCATGCGCTAAGAAATATATCACATGGCGTCCGTAAGCATTTCGTTGCCATTGCCTCATTTCCTTTATGGACGCAATACATACCTGAAAGGAAACTCCTCGGTCGGGCACTGGCTGCTCTTCCTCGCAATCTGCCGTAATATCTAGGAAAGGTCACTATCGGTGATTACAGCACCATAAGCTGGTACTTACATGTGTCTTTGCCTTTGATAAGCATTGTGTGTCCGCCGACTAAGTGAACTTATTGCGTAAAAACGATTAACTCAAAGTGCAAGCATGCCACCTACTATATAGTATTGTCGGTGCCTGACCACACTGACGACGTAGTATCTTTTCCTGACAATACGCCTCCATGGATAAGCTAAACGGATCCAAAGGGAGAACACTCACCATAACTTTAATTACTGTGTTGTTGTTTGTATAAGCTAATATTTGTGGGATTCCAGCGCTCGCCCAGTTCTGTACCCTGGCAATATCCTTTTTGTTGTCCAACTCCATAGACCCCCCGTCCCCCCACTGTTTGCCCGTGTAGCAATTGCTCAACTACATGAAACATCGTTGGTACGTTGAGATAGGTAGCATTAGCAACAACGTATTCAACTCACCAGATAAAGCTCTGGTTTCGGGTGTAGCAACCCTCGAAGACTTCCTTCGAGAGGACCAGTACGCTGGCGCTCAGTGTCTGAGGCCACACTGGATTCGTTAGGACTGAAATCAAGCGTAGAACTTACGTTACAATACTGCTATCATCAAGGATAGAGCCCAAAATCTCACGTTAGGACAACAAAGTTGACCCAATGATTGACCCCGAGACATCTCTCTACTCGATACTAAAATACCTTTGAGGATTGCTAGCAGGTGCCGGCGTCATTTTCGAATGAGTGTTGAGCCCGAAAAACGGTTTGTGGCTCGTCTGAAAGTGATGCAATCCAAGCGAGAGGTCGGGGTCACTTTAGGGCGGTTAGATGCTTGGCCGTATTAAACTTGAGTTTATGGTGTGACTTCGAAGGAGGAAAGGAAGGGGGAAGAGGGGTCGTAAGCCAAGAGCGACATTTGGCGAGTAGCAGTTGGCCGACGTTTTATACCCCACTGGACTCGGTTAAGGGGGCTAATCCCATTTAGAAGAAAGACAAGCAGCGATTAGAAGCGGTAAAACGCTAGTAGACAATAGGACGGGTGTGTTGCCCTAAAGCCACAGTAACCGCGTCTCTCTACGAGTTGTACTAAAATGGAAAAGAACCAAGATTAGACTCTCTTTTTGGAAAAGCAGCGCGCAGCGTCGAGATTTGAATAGAGAACATACTAATATATTATAAGTAATAACGAATGCCCAAGGCAAATGCCGATCGAGGCGCCCAAGGAGCGTAGTAGTCGTGCCCGGGATCACCATATCGCCGGAGTGCGTGGGCCACGGGCGCTTGAGCGATGCGCCAGGGTTGTACCCAAAGACCGTGTTTGACAACCACGCCAACTCCTCGTTGCACATTTGACGGGAGTTCCAAGGCCAACCGAACATCTCGGTCATGGGAAGCGCTGCCAGAACGAAGCAGCTGAGTGTTAGGCAGTTCATGGAGTACAACAAATATGTAGTTCCGTGCGCCGAGAGAGCGTATGCCAAGATAATTTCGCAATCTCCGAACGTTCCTGGTCGCGTACGACAGCAGTGGTCTTGATCATAGTACCGTAGCTCATGTCGAGCGCAGCCTCCACTTGCTCCAACGACATCCCCCTTCACAGAATCGACCGAGAAAATCATGCTCCTGATTTCAGTGATAGCATACGAACAAAGCAGCTAACTCGGCGAACGAGTTAAGATGACGGATATGGAACATCCATTGGCAAGAAATAAACGTGGCATCGATCCTCGGCTAGCTGATAGCGGTGCATGGGAGCGGGACGAGCCGCCAGATTATTGCCAACGAGCGAACAGCGCCCGAGTGCGCAGGGGAGCTGACCGTCGGTAGTGACTTAGCTATTGACTTGAGACGTTTGGTGTGGGAGGTCACAGTAGGTCACGGTCTTTGGGGGTCGTCTGGATATCGTCTGGATATAGATTCGAGGTTCTGTCAAGTATCAGAGGCTACCCAAGAAGATAGATATTATTAGGCAGTTGGAAGGGAATCCAAGGTGGATTTTCAGCGCGGCCTCACCGCGCAAAACAGCACATAACAACGTAAGTTCGATGGGATCCAACTGGCAGATGTCACAGAAGCCTGCATCGGTGCTGAACTGATGAACCAAGATATCCAGTTTGTATAAAGGGATGGCGAACTTATCAAAGGGTTGTCGTGCTCGATTTCTTCAACTTGCGCCTCAATTGAGGAGAAAGAAAAGGAAAGAGCGTAGTAAATGTTAGAGAGACTGACGAACTAGGACGTGGGTGTGTTTAAAATCTTCAGCAACCGGGGAGGGGTAAAAGAGCTTATATATTTTAATGATTTCTACATAGATAAGACTCCGTAGAATGTCAGCTTCAGGACCGAGCTTGAGTAACGAGTACTGCTTACCAGCCGTCTACGTTGCCCGACGTCCATTGTATGGCTCTACTCCCAAAGCAAGAGACTTTTGGCTATAGTAAAACGAAGCTGGTTCGGAAACTAGGCTAGACAGGATGCGTGGCGGGACTGCTTGACCGAGCAAAGTTCGGCGAGTGTTATGGGGCAGATTTAAAGTAGGCCAGTACCAGAAGAGCCCCGAGATCACCTAAGGAGAGATTTGGACGTCCTTGAGCGTCCATCGAGCATACCAGCGAGTAGGCTTCGGTGGGTTGGTGGCTGCAAGAGGGGATCCAAATCGAATAGGCCGGCACGAATCAAGCCGATATTACTTTATGTGATTCTTGAGCACAGGTTCACGAAGCAGACAAAAGCGAATCAACTCACGGGCGTAGCGTTTGTCTGGATCAAGTATGCTACAGGAAGCAGCAGGTTGGTGCGTGACTTCAGTAACGAGATGGGTCGTCTTTGGCGCAGACCATTGGCAAGGGGTCGAAATACTGTAAAAAACAAGACCGAGTTCAACCCAATTAGAGCATACACAAAGATGTTTGTTTTCCAGATTGCGCTCTTGTCGCCATAGAACAATGGGGGCGGGGCAAGAACAAGAGAGAAACGAATAGTTCCTCGTGACTATCAAAACCTCAGTGGGCAGCTTGGCGCTTAGTGGGAGACAGCATCCTTTCGTTTTGTAATTGGGCCCAACCGGCACGGTTATTTATTGAGCTTTCTTCTCACCTTGAAATACGGTCGCAGGGACCGGATAACTAGATGTGCGCGCCAGTTTCCATATAGAGTGTTGGCGAACCTGGGCAATATATCAACCACAGCCCCCCTACACTAGCAGAAATCGAGGATTTTCCGGGTTGCCACGAGTAGTTTAACAGAAACTAGCCTTAGAACCGAGTTTCCAGAATAAACCCTGCCTGTTGGTCCAGTTTATAACACGAAAGATTTTAAAGATTTAGATGGGTCCATTATCCAAGGCAAAAGAGCTAGCAGTCACTGTGAATGGAGAGCGCAGAAAACAAAACTGGCGCTCAGGTCTTATAGGGTGTAAGGTGGTGGGAGCGCTCAAGAGGTGGGAATGTCAATGCAAAGGTCACCTCGGATAATCCCTAAAATGGTTGAATTAAAGCACGCACGTGCTGGTAGATTACGACTTTTGATGGCGTGGAATGCCTCACTGAAGGCTGAAGCGAACAACTCGAGCGATCAAAGTCATGGAATATACTGTTTTGTTATTGTGTGATTTGTATCGTACACACCAGCACTCGTTGAGCTATACCTTGACCCCATGAAGAGTTCATCGAAGCTTGCGCTCGAACCATAAGGTCGCCAACGCGATTCGGACTAAACTTGTGGTTGACAATTTTTTCGTTACTCGATCTATTCTTAGAGGGCTTCGGTGGACCAAGTTCATTATCCTAATGACGCATATAGTGACTTTGTATGGTTGTGGCCTGGTACAGCACCTACGGGCGGTACGTCGTCAAACTTCTCCAACTTCTATCCGATTTCGTCGCATATATTCACTTTTTGAATTGTACGAAATATCATGTTGGTATGAAGGAGTAACTTGAAATGTACCGTCCGCTTGATTACTTGGCGACTGCACTATAACATTGCCGGAAGGATGCGAACACCGCCTTAGACGTTTCAGCCAAGACATTCAAGGAATTGTTAGCATTTCTCGCCAGTAACTTTTAGGTGAGCCGCGCGCGTATGCTCGCCAAATGAGCCGGCCCGCGGCACCGGGCTATAGCTGTCCGTGTTGAAATCGAAGCAGCCTATCATTTTGGCTACAGCCCGGCCCGAAACTCCCTAGCAAATCGAGTGCCAGTGAGTGTCTTGCTCCGTTTAGCCTCGTTAAAGTTCTTGACTTTTACAAAGTTTAAGTAGATGTGAGGGAAGAAATAGCCTGTGATAACAGCGATCGGTGATTTCAATTATAATAGGTACAGTATTGGTCCTGCTCTGATCGCCAGGCCAGGCCAAGCCCACCTTAACTTCCT
>WSTH01000070.1:0-47720 GCA_019616345.1 Ceratobasidium sp. 395 | reverse complement strand
GCCACTCCTTCGCGACCGTTAGCCAATTCATTTTCATCAAGCCCCAACAAACACTACACACCTGTTCCACGATACCCCGTCGATCCAGCCATCCCATGATCCCGTCCGGGTCGTTCGCGGCCGGCCGCTCCTGCGAGGGGTCATTGCGTAGCTTTGCCGTGCGCAAAACATCCATTTCAGTGTTGATCGCTTCAAACAGCTGCCACTAAGCCCCACATCACAATTAGCCACCCGACCCTGCTCATTATGCGGTTCTTGGAATATAACGACTAACCTCCCAATGCGCGAACCTATGATAACATCGAACCCGCGACTTGCAAAACCTCCCTAGCACAAACGACGTGGCCTCTTCCTCTTGGTCCTCGCTCGGCTCCGAGTCACTGCTCTCGTTTTTCACAATCGGCTACATACGTAATTTTTTCAGCACATCAAATCAAAAAGCCTAATTGAAAAAAATCAAGCGCCCTACTTCAAACGTCTCGCGATCATAGTTATCCCCGTCGAGCGTTCCTCGAAAAGTCGACATACGCGAGCTTATGCGACATGCGCCGCATCCAGGAACCGCGAATTCCAGAACAGAAATATTCAGCTCGGGATGCCTGGCCGATCTGTTAGTCTTTTGCCGAAGCCCATCAAGAACCAACTCACGAATTAAGCGCCTTTTTGAAACCCGATGTCCATACGGAGGAAACAACGAGGCTGTCCCTCATCCCATCAAGTTTTCTCCTGAGCGCCCGCAGGGACATCCCGAAATACTCATCTAAATCGGGGTTAAAAAGGTCTTGGCGTGCATATAACCGAGATTACCGTTTTTCTTATCTCGCCTAAACGGCAACCGTTTTCGCGGCTTGGTACACGCTAGGTGCACGAACATTTGCATGACCACTTTGAAGTGGTGTGCGAGCGACTGGTGGCCGAACATAGAGTACTCTTCGGGCAGGATCGGCACGTTCGCTTCGCCACCGTCATCCTCGATCCAGCTGTCTTGATCGTCGGAGCCGTCTTCGCGGTCCGAGTCCGAACGTACAGCCGTAGGGCGAGCATCCCGATCAGAGCTCCCAGCGCCGTTGAGCCAGCCTTGTAGAGTCGGTTGAGCGCCAGGTATAGGCTTAAATACGCGTCTTCCTCGGGGTCGTACCACCTCCTTCACCTCCTCATCTTCATCCTCGTCCTCATCCTCGTCCGAGCTGGATTGTACTGGAGGCGTATCTTGTCCGAGCTTCCTACCTAATGCATTTACCAGGATAAATACGCGTTATGCCGTGAAAATAGACACAACATACGTTTCAGCCGTGCCAAATTCTCCCGCATTTGTGCCATCTTGCTGTTCCGCGTAGGCGCACTTCGCAACCTGGAGTCCAGCACCACTAATGTACTAATCAGTTCCGTACTTTAGGATAGGAAAACTGACTCACCATCCTCATCCAGCCCATCCATAATATCATCCTCCTCCTCCTCAGATTCTTCCACTGCTTTAGGCTCTTCGCGTTTACCCCTGGGAATCCTATCCCTTTTCCTATCTGGCTCATCCTCCGAGGTAGGCGTCAGCGAAAGCGCAACGGCCTTCCGCTTCCCCGCCTGTTTCGCCGACATCGTCGCTATCCCCTCATCCTCGCTATCGTTCTCCACATCTATCACATCGCCCTCCTCCTGCGCTCTACCCTTCTTCTTCCCCGTCATCCCGTCCCCCTGATTGACCACGCCCCCCTTCCTCACCTTGCTCATCCTCCTCACCCTCCTCACATCCTCGTCCTCATCCTCACTATCACTCACATCAACAACCTTCTTCACAACTCTCCTCCTCACAACCGGCACATTCTCCTCCTCACTACTCTCCAACTCAACCACCCCATCCTCACTCGAATCCTCGATCTTCACCCTCTGCGTACTCGGTCTCCCAGGCTCCTCGAACCGCACCTCATTAACATCACTCGACGCGTCTTCTGTCCCGGACGACTCGGTAATATCGGGCTTGGCAGGAGAAGACGAAGAGCCCTTGACGGAGCGCCGAGCCGAAAAATCAAGCTTGGTCTGCCTCTTGACACCCTTACTCGGAGACGAGCTGTGGGGTTGAGGAGCGCGACGTCGTTTGGGGGCCGATTTTGCGGGTACTCCTAGCAGCGCCTATGTTTATATTACTACAGTTGGGGCGCGATTGGATGCTCACTTGAAGGCATGGTGGTATAGTGATTTGCGGGATATCAGGATGACGACGAAGACGGAAATGACGGGTATTTATATAGGTGTGGTGGCGGAACGCATAAGACGCGTTCATCGGCACGTGACAAGCCATTCTTGGATCAAATTGGCAAGTTGCCATTCTCGATTATCAGTTGTATGCGCGAGTCCGCAAGCGCGACGATAAGAATCAAAGCGTCGAACACAAGACCTAGAAAGCGCTTTGCGGCGCGAATAAACGATCGTTCAAGGGGCCGCAAGCAGCCTGAGGACTCGAACTTTCCTCATCGCATTCAATTGAACTTTCAATATATTCAACGATGTGCTACAGCGTACAACCAAGCCGGATGCAACGCATAAACGCCCACGCTCCGCCTCTAGAGCTCTGCAAAATAGCAAGTTAGATTTGCGCTACTCAATCAAACAACCATACGTACTCTGCATGGCAGCAACATCCGTGCTCTGGACATAATCCTCAAACTCGGCAAGCTTCTCCTGCAACTCATCCAAGCTCACAAGCTCATCCTCTACACCAGGCCAATCAGTGCCATTCAAGCTCCCGCCATTCAAACCAAGCTCACCAATAACAAGCGTAATCTGCAACTTCTTAATCCCATACCCAATCGCCACAAGCTTCGACGATCCCCAAACCAACCCCTCTTGCTCAACCGAGCGCACGCTCTTCTCGAGCTCGGCCATATCAGTCTCATCGTCCCACGGCTTGACCTCGAGCGTAACGACAGACTTGGCGATCGTCTTGGCCTTGGTCGCCTTCTTTGCGTTGTACGCCGCGACACGCTCAGCCTTGATACGCTCAGCCTCGGCATCTTCCTCCTCGTCTTCGCCGAAAAGGTCAATATCGTCGTCGTCATCGGCGGCCTAGTGGTTTTAATTAATTTGGTCCCCCCGCAGTGCAATGCAAGAAGAGAGGAACGAGACTCACAGGAGCAGCAGCTGCAGGGGCCGAAGCACCAGCGCCACCAAAGAGCTTCGCACTAGCAGCGGCATCACCAGGGAGCGACGCATGTTCAGCCTCGTACGACTTGATATGAGAGTACCAGCGCGCGGCGTGCGGGTGAGTGGCCTTGTCTGGGGCACTGCCTACAGCTTTGAAGACACCGACATCGGCCTGAGAGGGGGTGTATCTGATTTGAGTAGAGTCAGCATGGGTGGAGCAGTTAAGATCAAGCAAAGAAACGAGGAAATGTGTAGACAGGAGAGTCAGAGTGCTTGGTAGAAGTTGTCGACACTGTAATGGCGCGGGGTCTAATCCGCTAGCTCAGAAACACGGACCAAAGCGGTAGCTCATCATTCAGAAGTCGAGAAAAGAGCGACTTTGTTCAACAATCAACGGGCACGAACACTCACCCCTCGACGTAAGAGCGAGTCGCGAGGTGCTCATCAAGCTGCTTGAGGTCAGAAAAAGCCATTTGTGTGAAGTAGAGTGGTAAGAAAGTTTTGGATGGTGGTTGTCTTAGGGCGAAATTAGTGCGCTCTTATAGGGATTGTCCAAAAAATTAAGCGCGAGGGTCATGTGATTTAAGTGGCTCGCGGTGGCGCAAAGCTGTTCGCTGCTCCGGCTGAAGTCAAAAATCATAAATCGTCATTAAATATTTTAGGAGAAGTGTAAGATGTAGGTATACAGTCAAAGAGTGCTACAGAGTCAATGTTCATAACTTAGAAACTACGCCGTCGTAAAATTCGTTCATGATAATAATCGAGCCAAGTCCGAAATCGTCCAGGTTAAATCACCTCAACCAACCCATACACCTCTTTACCTCAGCTTCCGCTCGCTCTTCCGACTAACCATTAAATCCCTTCCAACAAGCACCGCACTCGTCACGAACAACGCGCTCCCGATACACGCACACGCAACCGCCCCGTTATACGCATCACACCATCCACTATACCCACCAGCCGGACACCTAGGCCCAATCATCGCAAGTACAAACGCTACGGCCCATACCACAGCTCCGAGCACATCCAGTCCCAGAGCCCACCATAACCCCTTGCGCGCAGATAATCGTGCACGTTCACGCTCAAAGGACGTAAAGACTCCATTCGAACTAGCAGCCTGTTGTTCGGTCCAGGGTACACCAGGGGTGAGATTGCTCTCGCGTTGGCCGGGAGAGAACATCGAGGGGTCGACTATGAGGTTGACCTGGATACTATCGTCTCCCTTGCGGTGCTTCTTTCCTTTTCCTCGAGGGCCGGCACGGTGACGAGAGATCGGAAGCACCATGGCGTGTGAGCTGAGGTCATCACGGTCTTTCTGGCCAATGCCAAAGCACCCGCGTAGGATATAAATGTAGGCCATCGCCAAGAGCGTGAAGAACCCAAGGACTACGATCACGTACACCGCCGGCTTGGACGCTGGTGGAGCAGCAGGATTCGGTTTGGGGACCTGCGAAAAGGCCATTAGACAAGTAACAAGCGAGAAAATCAAACAAGCGTACCGCAAAGGCATATATGCATGCTGTGATCGCACCCGCAGCAGTACAAGCCTCCAATACGCGCACAGCTATCCTCAGCCTCGGCCCGTTCGAAATGAGCTTCCCGTCAGGCCCAATATCACCTGGCCAGACTCCTTCGCGCACACCCCAATCCTTCTCGTCCTTGCCCATCTCAGGATCTGGCGAGGTCGAATTGGGTGCATTTCCTCGAGACTCGTGAAGCGTCTCAGAAGTAGCAGTGTGAACATTAGACTCTGTCGCAGCAGCCTGTTGAACGTTGAACGGGAACGTGTTTGTGGAGTCGGCACGGCGCGGGGAGTCCGGGCTTGGCGGAAACACTGGGTCAGGCTCGCCAATGTCGTGCTCATTGTCATTTTCGGTCGCCCAAGGAAGATGTCCGCGTGGCGAGTGTGCAGGGGTCGGTGATTGATGCCTAGGTGCGGATGCTGGCCGAGCTTGAGGCGGAGGCGGGATATGCATGGGAGGCGGAGACATCTCTCTCACGCCGGTGTACGAGAAAGGACCAGAGTCGATAAAGTCTCGTGGAGGCGATCGTGCCTGTTCGCGCTGAGTGTGGGCCTGGCTATAGTCGTATTGTGGTTGAGTAGGATGAGACTGTAGAACAGGATAAGCAGATTGAGGATACGATGCCGGATGACAGTAATTCGCAGGCTGGGCATGGTACATCTGAGGTTGAGCTTGGAACTGGGGTTGGGATTGAGACTGAGCGTTCAACCGGGAAGAGTACTCTGCAAGATCCAAAGCCTCGACTGAAGTATCCGTCGGCTGTTGTTGATGATGCCCAGTGTACGCCCCATACCCGGGAGCTGCAGGAAGAGTCGACTGTCGCTGAGGATTATACGGCGCAGGCTGCCAAGAAGGCATGTTACTCTGCGCAGCATACGGGTCATAATAGCTCTGAGGAGCTGCTTGCGCCTGTAAATAATTCTCCACGCCGTGAGGATCGGTACTCGGCTCCTGGTAATGTGCAGGCGGATGAGGAGACCATGGTCGATGAGGAGTCGTCATTGTGGGAACAAGAATGAAAGAGAGAGTGAAGGTAAGCGTAAAGTAAGAAACGTGAGTACAAAAGACAAGAGGCGGGCTATATACTCCGGCGCTGCGGAATGCGCTGTCTGTGGAGTCGAAGGTCGCGGCAGTCGTCAGAACTCAGGGGCTATCCGCATATTTAAGCTCACGTCATCGGTTTGACCTTAATTACCCGTGCGTGGCACGCACGCGGCTGACATAATACACTACCCCATTGGGGACTCATGGGGCACTTTGTCTCCTAATCATCTGTGTTCTTGTTCTCACCGTCCAATGCGTTCCCAACTGTCTTTTGTCTTACTCACGACAATTTTGTATACGTCTCATGTACGATCACTCCCTAATCAAGTCCATTTCCATACCGCACAAGGACACGAAAGCACGCTAGCGCCCGATGGCGATTCGGTTCAGACTACGTTCTTCACTCCGCCTACTTCCGCCACACATACCCTTCGGACACACGCCCAGACAGTATACCAGCCCCGCTTTCCGAGCGACATCCAACGTATCCGGGAACGGTCCCTCCGATCACAACAGTCCGAGTCGATCGAATGGGAGAAGAAAGAGGTGCTCGCGCCGGATGTTACAGACCGGTTGACGCTCCAGGAGATGGCCAAGATGACTGGCAACGCGTATGCTAGGCCTGGACATTCAAACTGGTACAATATGTCTACCCGCTGGAACACGGTACGTTTTTCCGTACTTGCCGGGCTGCGGTGGCGGGCTTAATTTGGGTTCTTCTGCGCAGAGCCATGAGTTTGGGTGGGAACCAGACGAAGACGGGTTCCGAGGACATGTGTTTGTATCGGAGAATGAGAATATTGTCGTCATGGTAAGTCTAGATCGTGCCTTTGTGATGAACTTTGCGTTGACGTCGAACAGTCTATCAAAGGTACCAGGTTTGTAACCACATACGTTTCATGAACCAAAGCTCGAGTTTGACATGGTTGCAGCTTGTGGACTCCAGTTGGTGACAAGACATCCAAGAAAGTATGTCTGTCCTTTCGTCACTCAGCTACGTCGTCTTACCTGTCAGTTTAGGACAAGCTAAACGACAACCTCGTACGTTGTGCTCAACTCCTTTTTGCCACTCGAGTCTTAACCATATATGATAACTACAGCTCTTTTCCTGCTGCTGTGCTCGTGTCGACTGGACTTGGGCGTGGCAAACGGTGTGCGACTGCTTTAGCGGAGGATGGCGATGCGACAACACTTGTCTCAGTGCTTCGCTAGTTCTAGATAGCTTATTCTACAACGTAGGAGTGGTAAGTGGTCTTGCATTTGTTGTTGTTCGTCTACTCACTGTCGAGACGAATTCAGGGACTGTATATGAACCTCACCGCGACATACCCTACCTCGACCATCTGGCTCACCGGCCACAGCCTGGGCGGCGCACTCGCAGCGTTACTAGGCGCAACATTCGGTGTACCCACCGTAACGTTCGAAAGGTCCCTTCACAACCGCACCAACCTCCCTCCCTCCCAACCATCAACCTATAAGTCCAGAGTCTAACCGCCCTCCTCCCCTTGTTCACACACAGCCCAGGCGAACGCCTCGCATCGACCCGACTACACATCCCTCACGCACCGGGCATCCCAGCGTCCGAACAACCCATCACCCACGTCTGGCACACGGCCGATCCGATCCCGGACGGACGGTGCGTCGGACCGAAGAGTTTGTGCGCCAAGGGAGGATACGCGCTCGAGACGCGGTGTCGAAATGGGAAACATGTAAGTCAGAGCACTGAACGTTCTTTTTCGGCTGGGAGCTGATGGTGTTTTTGTATAGATCGTATACGACACTGTCGCACGCAAGAAATGGGCAGCTAATATTGCGAGGCACAGGATTGGTGTGATCATCAATGAAGTGCTGGACGAGGACTGGGATGAAGACCGGGCGGTGCCTGAAGCTGTCCCGTACGATAATTGTACAGTGAGTGCGCTTTGCCGAGTACCCGGTTAACAGGAAGGGCTGATCGAACATATTGAAACATAGGAATGTGAGAAGTGGTCGTTTGGCGATTACAAACTCTAGGCCCAGTACTGGATAGCTTGGAGTGAACTATGCTTCGTAGAGTCCTACTGTAGAGACTTTTTGTATCAAGAGAGAACGCTTTCGTCGAATGCATGTACACTTGTGCTGATCAATTGTGCCGTAACTCACGTGACATACACACCCGACGCGCCGAAAACCTCAGCTCGACGCGTTCACGCTCAGGTTTAACGCACAGCTCAATTTGATCCAGTAGATTCGAGCTGCCCGGGGTTCCTTATTCCGCTTGATGCAGTCTTCGATATTCTAGCCTGGGCAGTGGGGGAAGAGCGTTCGAAGTCTAGGGCCAGCAGAATTTGGTACGCCGACTGCGGGGTCATACCGTCTTGAGATACAACATCGGTTGCCTCCTTCCAACTACCGAAAGTCCGCACCAACCAAGAAGATAAACGGTGGAGCTGCACAGGTGTCGAGCACTCGTTCGCAAGTAATCGTTGTTTTTGCTCCGACTCGAACAAGGGACACGCGATTCAAATCACGCGTGTGGGGAGCTGTTATATGCGCTTTCCGATAGAAGTCGTACGTCCGTCCAATTTCAGCCGGCGGTTGCTAGTCGTGAGGACGACGTCATTCGGTCGGGTGGCTGACGTCTCGCGTGTGCAGGGGTAGGGAAACACCGGGCGTGTTCCGAGGTTTAACACGTCCGGGACCGGCTCCAAGTGGGCTTTTTTCTCTTCACGATCCATGTCGGTACCATATACATGCATGCACATGGTGTATGCAAAGCCTTCAGCCCGTCTTCAACCGCCATCGGCGCATGAAACTTTTGTCTGGAACCAGTAGCAGCTAGCATCGATGCGATGAAGACCGATTGGACCGCTAATATCAGCACTTTGCCAATCGGATGTAACGCTGTTTATTGTTGTTCTTAGTACAACAACGCCTAATAACCTCGTAAATATTCGCATCCCTGATCGTCCACGGTCCGTCGCTCGTCTCTCATAAAGCGAGGATGTGCCCCGACCGAGGCGCACGGCCACAACAGCAACTCTCGCTTGGTCGCCGTCCAACTCGTTGACCACACCATCACCACAACATGCCGCCTCATAGTCTGCGCCGTAGTGTATCGTCCCCGGTTCGTCATGAGCCTGTACCTAAAGACTCGCGTGCGGCTCGAGCTGCCCGCCGCGATCGTGTTGTGCTCGCTGAGATTGAGCTGTGGAGGTGAGTTGCCCTTGTGCTCAAACTGTGGCGGCGATGGCTAATTTATTTATTGATATGCAAAGGTCGGTCGCTGGCCAGACTTCCCCGCCCTCGTCTTCGTCGCGTAGGAGCAGCGCTTCCTCTGCAGGCTCGTTTGTCGACGAGAACGGCAGCGTCGCTGGAAGCTCTATCGCCGAAGAACAAGATGTCGATGATGTCTCTATGCCCGAGGAAGACGCAGGCGCTGGTCCATCCCAGGTGTGTGCAGCTCAATTAATATCTTTCAACAGTTCCGCTGACCACCAATTCCCTAGCTTTCGACGAGCGCCACACTAATGCCACCGCCTCCCACGCGCCGCCATCCTCTCAGACCTGCCCAACAACCGACAATCACGCGTACGTTGCGCCCATTACCCGGACGCGCCGCCTCGTTTGCCGGATTCCCCGCGCCGCCTACGGTCATCATGCCCGGTCCCGAGATCCGCTCGTTAGAGCTCGACGTCTCGCACCTCACGCTTACCGACGCTAGTCCATCTCCTCCTTCCGTACGACCGCCTCCCGCAACGCCTAATCGTCGCCGTAGCACACGCTTGAGACTCTAACGACCTAAGTTTGAGACCTAAAAAACTACCAAATTTCACGCGCGAGTTCCCGATCGGTTCTGTTTCTCGTCTTAGCTTCTTCTATCTGGCTTGCACTACTTCAATTGGGTCCGACAATCACCTATTCACTTCTTATCCTGTTTCTATTTCCATTCAAAACAACCTTTGCCACTCTCCTCCCGAATCAAGCTGCCGGTCTACCTTTTATTCGCTATTTGCCAACCCTCTATATTTTTTGCATTTGTTATTCCTTGGCTCGCCCTTTCATCTCGTCTCGATTCTGTTTCTGTTTGTACCTTCCTAGTTTCCCTACGCCCTCTCTACGTCCCTACGCCCCACACACACAACCCTCAACGTCCCCCTTACACTATATTCGCATCTGTAACGCTAGCTAGCTGCAGTCAATTTGTCCACCCCCTCCTGACTCTCGTCCTATGTTCTGTCAAATCATGGGAGCTTGAGTTGTCGGTCGAAGGGAGGAAGGATGTGTATCACTCTTTGTTGCGATGAGGCCTACTTTGTTCTTGGAGCTCTTGAAGATTGTTCAAGACGCGCTGGTATCCACCTAGATCGTCTCCAAAACTTCCCGGTCTAGTCAGTGCACATGTGGGGGAGGTGATCACCATCGCGAACATCATCGAAGGGGACCCTTGGATGAACATGCGGGGGATCATCAGCCGACATCGTAGATGGCGTCATACGCGTGCGCGTGTGGGTTGTATATATAAAGGGTCGCGTGAAGAATGTTGAAATGAATTTCTTGAACGCGTGTTGGATGGATTGAACATGCTCGAGCCGCTCGGCGCCTTGAGCTCAGTATTAGGGGGTTTCACGACTCGCAAAACTGGGGCTCAACTGGTACCTCAACTGGGCCTCAACTGGGACCAGAGCTGACGTACCAGTTAAGCGCCGAGGGCTCAAACTCTCGGATACCTATACTATATGCACATCGTTTACATGATATTCGTACGGAGCGCTGTCTAATGAGCTAAAGGGGTCTCTTTCAGGCTCGTCTGAGGAAAAAAGGAGGGTATAATTGGCTCAAGTAGTGGCACTTGAACGTGAGTTGGGGCCCAGTTGAGCTACCAGTTGAGGTACCAGTTGAGCCCCAGTTTTGCGAATCGTGAAACCCCCTATTGTAATGTTTACAGCCCATGTTGTGCATGAAATCACGCATACATGGTGGTCTCTCTATCATAGAAGGCGTATTTCGTATAAGCCCACCACGCGGACCTGGAGGGTTGATGCTAATTTGCACGCGCGTTAACTACAATTGGCAACCATACTAGGAAGATTATATGACAATGCTTGGTCAAGGCTCGCGCATATACTCAGTTACGTGATAGGATCACAGAGGTAGCGCGCATATAGGCAGCAGAGGCGCCAGCTGGGCGCGGAACAATTAATTAAATGTTTTCACCTGACTGGATCCGCCGCACAGGAAGGGCTCTCAGATGAGTCAAAAGGATTTTGAACTCGACCTCGCTCCTCTTAGCTGGCTACAACTACCACCCTCAACGATATGGGTACATTACTTTCCGTACCGGACGAGATTATCATTCGGATTTTACTTCTTGTATCTGCGAAGGATATCCAGAGGTATCGAAGGGTAAGTACCTCTAGCGTCAATCGGGTTGAGTTGATTATAGCTTGTGGTTTAGATTTGTCGACAGTTGCACGAAGTTGTGGATAGCACCGCGAAGCTACAGTACTTGGTTGAATTAGACCACCTAGGATATGTCGAACCTACCCGCCCTCGCCGCGATTTGACCTATGACCAAAAGGCCAAGCTACTTCGCGAGCACCGACTTCGTGGCGCTTCTCCTTCGCACACGTTCACTCTCGAGACTATCTTTCCCTCCAAACGTGAAAATACCAAGCATCAGAATTATACTACGCTACGCGACGGAGTCTACGTAGAAGGATTTGGTTCCCAGCTAGGCGGGTCGAATCGCTATCTAAAGCTATATCAGCTCCCGTCGTGGAATCGCGGAACAGAGCTGAACAAATGGGAGCTTCGACTCGCGGTGGACACCGTCCATGTTGACCTGAACTTTGACCTGAACTTGCTCTGCCTGGTAGAAGAACAGGGGGCCGGACGAAATGACCCTACTGTCTTCCATGTGCATCTTCGTACGCTTAATTCGAACGATGCCCATCCTAGGGCAACTTTTCCCAAGCTCTCTTGGAGAGCAAACCAAGGAAGTTACAGCCATATTTGTGCCTGGAAGATGAGTTCGCATATCGTAGGAAATTTGCTAGGCACCCTGTTCAGTCACCGAAGGTCCATGATGAACTATCTTATTGTCTGGGATTGGCCGTCCGGATCGAAACTGCTGGTGAGTCTACAAATTGGTCGGTGAAGTTGGAGTATACATGAACTAGTTTCCACTTACCCAGCATCTTGATAATATGGGCTACGCACCCGGCTCCTTCACAATTCTCGACAATAAATATGTTGTTAGCAACAGACCCATTGACATGCATGGGGATCCGGCCGTGGGGTATCTGGACGTGTATCGGCTCGATGGGCTCGATGAACGTCCCCCTCCTACGGTCACGTTATCTTTGCCGTTGCTCGAGTCATACAATGAGCACAGCAGGTCAATATACGAAGAGCACAGCAGGACATACTTTCACGCATCTCCATCGTCGTCAATCGCATCTACTCGTCTTGAAAATAGCCCGTATCAGCCATCTCCCAAGCTCTATGAAGTCGGAGCAGACACCGGTCATTTGTGTCTACTTCGTTCGATTTACGCCGGGAACGGCTGGTTGGCAATACCGTCCTCCACTATTCTCGACGTAGTCAGGGAATGTGAAACGAAGGCACTACCTGGTGCGACTATGATCTCATGGGAGCTGTGGGGAGAACGAACTTCCTGGTTTTATGGCGGCTCCGAAGAGCGCCCACCTTCCGCTGCACTGTGCTCTGGGCTACGCACCATAGTTGGAGCCCAGCCAAACAGGCGTGACAACCGTATCTTCATACATGACTTTAGCTCTCGCGCGGTTCAATCGAGCAGACGCTCGACAGAATCTGGGCATGAGGTTGTACCAGGAATCTGTTTCCCCAGAGAGGCAGAGCTTAAAGCTCTGGACCAGCGCAGCGGTCGGGCACCACGAGTTGCGGAACTAGCCCGCCACATATTTTTCAGACATGAGCCCTTGGCGAATCAGCCGTTTTGTACGAGCAGGTTGGGTAGAAGGCGAGACTCGGAGCTAACAATGATGCAGGGAGAACACAGTACGTACGAACAAAACAAGGTTGGCGAATGGTGTAAGCTAACTACTCATGTGTCACAGTTGTGGATGTAATCGTAAGCAGTGTATTGGTCCGGTAGACTGCAACTAACATGATTCGTACAGAAACAAGGCAAGGTGATTGTTTTTTGCTTTTAGTGATTGGGCCGTCTTGCGTAGAAAGTGCGATGGGAACACGGGCATAACACGCAGTGTTAACGTTCTGTAAGGTACCAATTACACAAAGGCGCATACAATCAGCAATGTCACTTGAATCGACAATTACATTACGTCCCACTTATCTTTTAGATTAAATGGTGTGGCCCCAGGAGGGCGGTGCTAAAGACGTATCGAGTCGTCTGCCCCTTATAGTTTTACCTATATTAACCATATCTTATAAGTTACACTCGAAATTTGCGAAAGGTAAATAGAACTACGTTTGGCCGGAATTTGTCTGGGCTAGCTGTTTTGATGATAACGGTGGCCTTGAAGATTGGCCGGGGCGCGCTGGTATCCACCTAGATCGTCTCCAAAACTTCCTGGCCTAGTCACTGGTACCCATATGGGGAGGTGACCACCATCGCGAACATCATCGGAGGGACCCTTGGATGAACATGCGGGGATCACCAGCCGGCATCGTAGACAGCGTCATACGCATGGTCGCGCGTGCGTGTGTGGGTTATATATATATATATGGTCACGTAAAGAACGATTAAAGGAATTTCTTGAACGCGTGTTGGGTGTATTTAAGAACATGTTCATTGAAGCCACTCAGCGCCTTAGTCCAAGTCAGTGCTGTTAAGACTCAAGTTGCACTCAAAGTTGCGCATATATAATAGTCCTCGTATCGCCTATTCCGTAACCTGTCGTGGGGACCTCTGGCTAGTCTGATAGATGCACTTAACTGCGCGAACCCGGAGGGTTGATGCCAATTTTGTATACTGGTCGAAAGCAACAGGTTTGTGCGACAGAGATATAGATGTGATTATTCTAGCTTCATATAAGCCACGCTCGAAATCTACCGTAGATGTGTGAAAGTTAAACCGCGTTATACCGTGGCCAGGATTCGTTCGAGTCTATTTTGGTGGCTGGCTTGACCAAGACTCGCGCATATACTCAGTTACATAATATATTGGGTCAGGCACAGAGGATACCGTGGGGCGGCGCGCATATAGGTAGTAGAGACGCCGGCTTGACGTGGAATAAATTCAGTGCTTTCACCTGACTGGACCCACCGCAGCCGCACAGGAAAGACTCTCAGATCAAAAGGACGCTGAACTCGACCTCGCTCACCTCACCCATCTACATCCAGCCCTCCCTCCCCCACCGGTACAGCATGGGCGCACTACTGTCCGCACCGGACGAAACCATCATCCAGATCTTGGCCCTCGTGCCCGGGAAGGATATCCAAAGGTGCCGAAGGGTGTGTAGCTATTTTTTTAAGCGCTGGGCGAGCCGAAGTTGACTTTATTTGTGGCTTGTGGCTCAGGTTTGTCGACACTTGCATGGACTTGTGGACAGCACCGCGCAACTACAGTACTTGATCGAGTTGAGCCATCTAGGATATATCGAGCCTATTCGTCCCCGCCGTGATTTGACTTACGATCAAAAGGCCAAGCTACTTCGAGAACACCGCCTTCGCGGCGCTTCTCCTTCGCACACCTTTACTCTCGAGACTACCCCCGGACCTGAGGCTGAAGAAAATGAGACTCAGACCTATACTTCTCTACGTGATGGAGTCTACGTGGAAGGATTTAGTCCTTCTATAAGTCCACCGGTTCGTCGTTTGAACTTCTACCAGCTCCCGTCGTGGAATCGCGGAACGAAGCTCAAGAAATGGGAGCTTCAACTCGGAGAGGAGGCAGCCCATGTCGACCTCAACTACGATCTGAATCTGCTTTGCCTTGTTGAAATCCAAAACGCGGGGCTTGGTGACGCATCTAGTCCTGCCGTCTTCGACGTGCATCTTCATACACTGGATTCCAATGATGTTCACCCTGGAGCAGCTCTTTCGAAGCTCTCATGGAGAGCAAAAACAGAAAATTCGAACCAACATAATACCTGGAGCATGAGCTCTCATATAGTAGATAACCTGTTGGGTATTTTGTTTACTCACCGGAGGTCCATGACCAACTACCTTATTGTATGGGATTGGACTTCTGGATTAAAACTGTTGGTAAGTATGCAAGTTGTCCAATGAAGCTGGCGCATACATGGGCTGATATACTCATTTATATAGCACCTCGACGATACCGGGCATGCACCTGGCTCGTTTACAATAATCAACAAACGCTTCGTTGTTAATCACCGGCCTGCCGCTCTTGGTGGGGCGGATGAGTCTCTAGGATACCTGGACATATATCGCCTAGACGGGCTCGACGAACACCCCGCTCCTATGGTCACGCTATCTCTCCCGCTGCTCCCGTCATACTCTGCTCGCAGGAGCACGCCCTTCCACGCATCACCTCCGTCCTCAGTATCCTTTGACTTCCTTAACGATGGACAGTATCGACCTGGTCCTAAGGTCTACGAGCTTGGAGCAGACGCTGACCATTTGTGTCTAATTCGATTCTCGTTTCGCGGCACGACCGGTTGGTTGGCGATACCGTCTTCCACCATCCATAAAGCTGTGATGGAGTGCGAAGCGAACGGATCTCCCGACATGACTATGATCTCGTGGGAAAGATGGGGAGAGCGAACATCCTGGGTTTATGACGTTAACTCTATCCTGTACCCGTCTTCCGCTGCGCTGTGCTCTGGACTACGCACCATAGCTGGAACCCAGGCAGACGGTGCTACCGTTATATGGGACTTTGGCCCTCATGCGGTTCAATCAAGCAGACGCTTAGCAGAATCTGGACATGAGCTCGTGCCAAGAGTCTGTTTCCCCAAAGGAGCGGGGCCTGCGTTTTGGACCCAGCGCGACGATATAGCATCACCATCTCCGGCTGGCAATATATTTTTTGGAGATGGGTCCTTGGCGAATCAGCCGTTTTGTGCCAGCAAGTTGGCCAGAAAGGGAGACTCGGGCCTGACGATGATGCAAGGAGAACATAGTACGTACTGAATCTAAGAAGTCCGGCTAATAGGATGAGCTAACTCTTCAGTGTTATAGTTATAAACTTGATCGTGAGTTATATATCAATTCTGTGGGCTGCAACTAAATGGTTTGTACAGGAGCCAGGTAAGGTCGTCGTTTCTTGTTTTTAGCAATCATGTTTTTTCTTCGTAGGAGCCGTAAACGGCTTCACACAAGAGTATGGAGGTGCGAACATAATATGTAGTCACATTAGTGTTTAGTAGGCTTTGGATCACATAGAGGCGCATACAGTCAGCCATCTGAACGCCTGTAGTTGGATAAACATCTGCAATACCGTCCAGCGCCTTGGTCTAAGTCGGCGCTGTCAAGAATCAAGCTGTACTCAATTATTGAGCGGCTGTGGTGGCGAAGAAAGGACTTCTGCGCCACCCAGACAGCTTGGGAGCAAGTCACCTGACTTGTGGGTCTTGTTCCCTGACGTCCACAACCGATAAGCTTGTTGATTGGTGCTTCAAACTGGTCTATCAGCTGAAATGTGGCACGCTTGCGCAGTCCACCTCTATAACTACACTTCATAGCTCTCGTTACAATCTTGGGATTCCCTTGCCTCTGTTAGTCTCCTATGTCTGGCTCAAAATGTCTTCTCATTTTTTGTCAGGGAAGGCTCGTAGGGCTCGGCAACTCAGTGAATTCCTGGAGAACAAGATTTGAGACGATCCAAACCCACGTACCAGCCGTTGTGCGCTCTGATGGCTTACCCGATATCCCATGATTATCCTATGATGGCCGGTTTGGCTCCTTGTCTAGTGCAAATATGATCTAGCACCTGCTTAGAGAGCTGCCTTGAAAACCAGCACGACCAGCACTTCTTAGAGCCATCGTACGGGACTCATCTAAGTCAGCTATCTTGATCGTTGATTCGGCAAACTACATCAAAAGATTTTAGTACTAGGTATACTGCGCTGCTCGCGAAGTTGGTGTGCGCGTCTGTAGAGTATGCACTAGTCTTCTATTCGTTTGGTCTACAGATTAACTTCTGCGGATGAAAACAGGTGTACGTGTTTGCCACACCCGACATATGTCGTGAGTAGCATCAAGCACGACAAGAACGAGATCGTTATGCAAACGGAAAGTGCGCATGACCATCCTCTTCTTTATAGGCAGAACTCTAATGCCGAGTTGGGTATGAGAACCTTCTTCAACATTACGAAGAGCCAAACTCCATGGTTCGCTGAGATGCCCCGCTATTTATCGTACCTTGGTTAGACGAAAGCGCACCCGAGGGAGACATATAGAAAGCAGCCATGAACGGAGATACCGCGGAGACGTACGACCTGTCAGCCGAGCTGTAGCTTCCGTAGATATGTTTTCTTCGAGGATATCTCTTCTTATCTCCTCAGGTCCTGAACTGCCGCCGGACGCACTGCAGACGCCCGACCAGACGACAGTTGTGATCGTTGGTGCCATTATGTCTGCGCAGCCATCCCCCGGTAACACAGGTAGGACTCTTCCACTTAGTCTCACACCTCCCCAATCCGAACCTCTACCGCGAATCGACATTCTTCTCCCAGGTTGGCATGTACCGCCCCCGAGGTTGTCAACGCACAAACGACTGTTCGTGGCTGCACGAAAAAAAGCGGTGACGCGGGGTTCGCGGGGAATAAAGGAGAAATGGAGTGGAGTGCTGAGGCGGTGGCAAGAAAATTCGTTGAGTACTTGGAGGAGAACATGCAGACGTAAGGTGCGAGCGTAGCATATATCGATTCACATGAAAGCCCGTAGTTGAATCGTACGCGTTGTGGGGAAAATCTAGAGCTACTGCCCGCGTCGTGAGCAGCAATCAAGGCGCGGAGATAGTCCACACGACTTCTATACAACAGTATCAGTCCACATCGAACTTGATGTCGGTTAAAGGTTGGTCACTTTAGGGGTCCCATGATACCACTAGGAAGCGGAAATCAAGGACCCGGCCTTCAATTTGTCCTTATAATCCGAATACCTCTACAAATTCCCATGTCGCCATAGCAGGTGATTCTCTTAACCTACACCTACTCTACATCTATGTGCTCTAACGTGTCGTGGAACCCCTCTAAAGTCATAATGGTCTCCGAGGAGTAGGTAGATACTCTCATGAATATGGCGCAACTTGTGCACCCGCCGGGATGAGAAGCGTTCAGCATACCCAGTACCTTGATCGCATTAAGGTCCCGCCGCGCACTCCTTATAACACACATACCTATACCCAACGTACCGTAGGCTATAAAAGATAGATATGGAGGGCAATGGCTCCGTCAACTCATCCGTTTCAGCAGTCACTCAAGCAGCCCTCTCTTAACCATTTAGTATGCCCATCAACCTCGCCCCCTCCAACGCCGATACGCGCACCTTCAAGGTCGCGGCCATCCGAGCAGAGCCGGTCTGGCTCGATCTCCAAGGCTCAGTAGCCAAGACCATCAACATTATCAACGAAGCTGCCGCCAACGGCGCTAAGGTGTGCTATTTTATTTGCGTCGGGAGAACTGGTATTTACATCTTCACCCTAGGTCATCGGCTTCCCAGAGGTTTTCATTCCAGGCTATCCATGGACACCTTGGGCTCAGAACTTTGCCGTCGCCGCGCCAGTTCTCAAAGCTTACCAGGCCAATTCGTTGCCTGTGCACTCCACAGAAATGCAGCGCATCCAAGACGCTGTCAAAAAAGCTGGCGTTGAAATTGTGCTCGGATTCTCTGAGCGCGATGCTGGATCGCTATATCGCACAGGTGACGATCACGTCGGATGGGCGCATTGCTAACCACCGGCGTAAAATCAAGGTGAGGTATCCATGCTTCTCAAATACCCCACTTAGCGTACTCACACACTCTACGTCAGCCGACTCACTACGAAAAGACAGTCTTTGGAGATGGCTCCGCCCAAAGCATATTCAATGTGGTCCAGACCAAGTATGGGCGCCTGGGAAGTCTCAATTGTGTAAGCGCCACTATCCGATCACAACATATACATGGGTTGACTGGCGATAAATATATGCGTCGCAGTGGGAGCATATTCAACCTTGTAAGCCCTTCGGAACAACACAAAGTATACGTACTGAGGCCCACTCCCATGACAGTACTTAAAGCCCATTTTTATAGCCAGCACCCCCAGATCTTTGTTGGTGGCTGGTGGCCCGCGTTTGCACCTCACGAAGGCAATTCGCCGTATATTGTTTCTGGTGAAGCGTCTAGTCGGATGACACAGATGGTTGCAATGGAAGGCTCGGCCTTTGGTATCGTCGGATGCCAGGTTGTAAGCGAGGAGGGAGCTAAAAAGATGAAGGTAAAAATAAAGTTTAGAGGTTGTGAACGTCAAATACTAACTATTATGTTAGCTTACTGGATTCCCGTGGTTCAAGTTCCCAGGAGGCGGGTTTTCAACCGTAGGCACTCCATGGAATGCAGGCTATTAAATCATCTGATCCACCCTCTAGATATACGGACCCGACGGCTCGCAACTTGTGGAGCCGGTTGACCCAGGCGTCGAGGCCATTTTATATGCTGATATCTCACTCGATAAGATTGACGAAGTTAAGCTAGTTGCGGACAATCAGGTTAGTTATCCTTCAGAATAGTATGGATGCTTCAATAATTACGCATATATCCAGGGAAACTATTCTCGCCACGACCTATTTCACCTGGCTGTACACAACAAGGGGTCTCACAACTGGCATGCCAGCTCTTATGAGAATCCAGAAGAACGGGCCGTTGTGAACAGCATTCATGGTGAAATCAATAATCTTGCCGCACTAGAACTAAGTCCCGTCGACGCAGACAAGGAGGAGGCCAAGTAGCTGAGCGGTAGTTTTAGTGCTATTAAGTATGTATCTCAATGAATGCGATGCAACCAACCATTGCTTTATCATTCTTTAGTGATGCTATCCTAATGAGTCTCCGGCTCAAGCCATTCATCCGCAAGTCACACTCGCCTCCTGTTCGGCAGCCGGGTGCTGTGAACAGCAAAGCCCAAGTAGTCCTGAGAAAATTAACTGCAAATGCCCACCAACCTGTTTAAGAAGCGTTCTTTGGGTCGAAACAACTGCTGTAGTCGTGCTACAGAGCTTTCACGCGAACTCTCCGGACGACAATCATACAACATGGGGCGAAGCAGCGCTTAATAGGAATCGCAACGGCTAGCCCAGGCCAGAGTTCGACTCGGAGGTAGAAACAAAGTACGTACCTCGAAATTGGTTCTAATACAGGTAGCTCGCTGAACCCCTTTCGTTGTGCTTTCCCTCTCCAATCGCTCAGCAATGTACCAGGGCCTCTTCAATAGCTCATATGTTCCAGATCCATGGGAGTTGGACTATATCTATGAGCCGGTCAACCTATTAGGGTGGACTGTTCTTCTATAACTGACTCAGTCATCATAATAATTAATAATATCCTAGGCCATGGTTTCTTTCCGCGACGCTCTCTCTGCTACTCAACGTGAGTTTGCACCAGCGTAGCCATTTGCATGTAACAGATATCTAACTTCCCTTCCCTAGGGCATTATTCTTGTCCAGGTGGGTTCCCTCCCTTTCACATATCCTAAACATTTACCCAGTCTTTTATCTCTCAGACATACAATTACGTTGAGTACTATAACACTAAAGACCCACTTTGGCTCCGATTGCTGGTATACTTGTCGTGCCTATTTTGCATTGGTGCGCTCTACTCTCAGCACACGGACTTCAGACTAACTCTGCGTTAGGTAAATCCGCCGATACGCTATCTATCGCGGTGGGTACACGGTCCAAATGCATAACACATTAGCTTGTTCACGCCACACCTTTGGCAGTGGAGAATGTTCGGTATGTTGAATTGTCGTGAAAGCATGACTTGCATTTGGCTGAAAAGGTCTCAGTCAAGCAATTCGGTGACTACTGGAGTGTACGTGCTTTATATCAGCTCAAAGGGACGAATTACTAACCGATTGGCCTTACAGCTTGCAAATGATCGGACTTTGGATCAAGATGCCACTCTCGTAGTGGGCTCTTTCATGGGGCTCTTAGTTCAATCGTATTTCATTCATCGAGCCTTCATGTTATCGAAGAATCGGTACTTCCTGGTGATTGCCTCATTGTTCGCACTGAGTGGGCCAGTCGCCTCAATTGCCTACGTAGGTATTGTTCAGCTTAAGGTGCGTGACAATATCTCACAACAACTGTACTGGGCAGGTTGTCATTGTTTCCGACCCGAACGGATATTATCTACCACCATCTGATCTAATAGCTGGTGTGATTTACAGCTTGTTAGAGTTAACATCCACTAACTAGGAGAATGCCATGCCTAGCGAGTATAATGCTTGTTGGCACTGTTGTTGCCGACGGGATAATTACGGGTTTTACTTGCTGGTATGCTCTTAGTCTTCTTTCAAAACCGCAAATGTTTCCAAAAAATTGTTCTTGTTCTGGTGTCAGGTACCTGCTGAAACAAAGTCGGGTCAGTCAATTTACCGGGACGAAAAACCTGATCGCGCGGCTCGTCACGGTATCCATGCAATCTGCAGCCCTACCTTTCGCCTGGTATGCCGATCAACTTAAGACATTTACTTGAGGCATGAAAGTACTAATAGCGTCCATAAACCATAGTGCCATAGCCGATTTAGTGCGCACACTGAAGCATATAACACGAAATATATTTACAGACACATGGTTTAGGTCTTTAACTTCCGGCTATTCACCTATGATTCGCGTTGGGTAGTTTTATTCGATATGCTCATGCCGTACTTCTACGTTAATAGTCTACTATTCACGGTGCGCCCAATATCTCGACTAGTGAGGCTGAGTATTGACCCACTATATGCTAGCTCAACTCCCGTTCCAGGCTCAAAGTTACTGGCGAAGTCCAAATCACCCGCAAGTCCGATGTGAGTCAAATATATGTACGATGAAAACAATTCGTTCGACCTAATGACTAAATGTAGGATCGCCTATGGTCCAAACAAAACGAGCGAACAACTGAGGTCTATGTCACCACTACCAGTCAGAGTCAAGGTGCACGAGTTTCCTAAAACTCTTTGAAGGTCAAAACATTTGCTAACGTATACCTCCGAATGTGCAGCTAGTTAAGCGAATGAGATTTTATATCTGTGTTCGCCAGCTTAGACTATGACCATGATATTTCGTTCTGTAATGCTAGCGTAGCACTACCACTAGTAAATCAGCTCTTCGCTCTGGATTTACAGGATCGGCTACCATTTGTTGACTTTGATGAACAACTAGATGAATGCGAGTAGACTGTTAGATTCACAAAATAAGCACAGTAAAGGGGGATACGTGAGATATATTTAAATCGGGAGTTTTTGTAGTGTAGCCGATACAGCTGTGTGGGCTGACTCATGGGTGGCTGCTGATGTGGCTACAATTTGATACTTGAAACCCGGGGCGACGTACTCGGTTAACCTCTTACACCGCCAACCACGCTTGAGCAGAGAAGCTCGAAGCTTACCGAACAAATATCAGTTAGCTAAAATCAAAAGAATAACTGTTGCAGCTCCCTAACTTCAGGGAATGCTACGTCTAAGCCCCCTTTGTAACCTATTTACTACAGTATTGCATGACCTTCAAGCGGTAGATAAATCACATTCCATACGTATACGACCAGCGGTCACGATTATTTGATACAGAATCATAACGGCTTTGCTGGTTGGAAGCATCGACCGAAGCACATCGATGTTGACTGCAGACCAGCAACATAGAGCACTTCATAATAAGTTAGGTTATGTTCTCAGCGCTATACACACGCCCAGTAAACCTCGATAAAATACGCGCTTCTATTTACTCACACAACCATGGCGTTGTCACTCTCAGGAGAAAAGACGATGCGTTCTGCCGGAGGTCGAGCCATCGAGCTCATCGTTTTCCGGAGCTCTACAACCTTGCGCTCCGTTTCTTGCGACTTGGTGTTCACGTCTGCAAGTTGAGATTCCTGGTCGAACACTGGTTATATGAGGCGCGGGAAACACTAGATATCAAACTTACTTTGGCAGCACATTCCCCCGAAAAATCGGCAAACTTTAGATTCTGCCAACTAGCATATAATCGTCAGTACAGTGTTCTGTCCGAATCACGAAACCTACCCATAATGTCGATCACATCTCTTCTTCCCAACACAAAACGACCCCTCATCCTTCCCATATGCATCGTCGTCCTTTTGCTCCTCTCCTTCTGCCTGCTCTTCCAATGTCCATTTCCCGTCACCCCCCAGCCATCCCGCCCACTCCTCATCGTTCATAACCATCCTCACATCGAACCCGCATCTTTCCCCGCCTGCCCTTTCTGTCCGACGCATAGCGCATCCCAGTAACCGCAGGCGTGCTTTCAGCTGTTTAACCTCCGTCTCCAACGTCTCACGGCGCGCCGCAGACTGCCTCAACGCCTCGTCCATCGCTGCTAGATGTTCTAGGTCTGCCTTCTGTCGCCCGTCGACCATTTTAGTTGCGTCCGGGCCAATGTTGTTCACTCCCGCGGGCGGAGGATGCGGAACAGGTCCCCCAGGAAGGTGCACATATACAACGCCTTCAGGCGCCCTGGCGTCTTTCGCCGCGTACCAAAGCTGATCCATATCGACACCTCGCGCGCGTAGTGTCTGTAGTTGCGTTGCAGCATTTTTGAGACCACATGCGTGGGAACAGTATTTGGAGACGGGTGCTCGAGCAGGCTTGGTGCAATCTCGGACAGCACATCTAGTTTTGTATGTCGTCTTTGCGTTGTACTCTGAAAAGCGGGTTAGATTTCTACGACACCAAGTGAGGGTGATCGACTTGCTTGGAACGCAAAGCGGGCAGACAAATTGGTCGATCAAGTCGATATCCGATTCAGGCAGTTCGACGCAGCTCGGGTGATACCAATCGTCACATCTATACCGACGCGTTAAACAATCTCCGTTTATGATATCCAGCCTACTCACCGGTCGCACGCAATCATACTCCTCTCCTCGTCATACTTTGTCTTACAAATACAATACAGTCGGTTGTCTTCTTCCTCCTCTTCTGCTGGCTCCACAATAGTGACCTTTGCAACTGCTTGCAATACTGCCTCAGGCGCCGGGGTCTCAACCTGTCTCGACTCGGAACGCGACCTGGCTTCTTTGTCCTTGGATTTTTTGCCTGTCGCATCGCCCTTCTTTTTGGATTTCGACAAGGCCGCAAGCGCGAGCCCAGCAGCAGCAGATTTGTTCACGGCTGTCGCCAATGATTTAGACTTAGACTTGGAGGCAGCACCTGCTCGTGGCTGAGGTGTCCCGGAGCTGGATGCGTTGTTCGAGCCTGACGCTTTGGCGGCCGAAGCTTTGCTTCTGCTCTAGTCACAGTTATATCGAATGAGTCCACAAGTCATCAACAAGTGCAAGAGCGACATACCTTGGACCCTCCGGCTTTCTTTTTCGTCGGAACAAACGCCAATCCTTGCGCCTCCATATCCTCCCAAACCTGCGCCATCGCCCCCGCTGCAGCCTTTGCCTCCCTCGACTTATGGGAGGGGACTAACAGTCGCCCGCTCGATGTATACGCCGCCTTCTCTTCTGCTGCCCCAGTCGCTGGCGCCACCGCCGGCGGCCTGGCCTTTTCTGAACCTTTGTCCTTCTCTCGACCTCCACCCGCGTCTAGCAGCTCAGCCTCGAGGTCCTCGACCTCGTCCACGTCCATGCCGTCTCGCGGAGCGTCCCCGTCCTCGCTCGTCCATGCACCCTCGCCCTCCCCTTCATCTTCTCCTCCATACTGTCCCAGCAGCCACGCGTCTGGGTCATCATCCTCTCCCTCTGAGCGACCACGCGAATGTGGAGGAGTATCCTCTTCTAGCTCACGCGCTATATCTTCGAACGCGCTCGTATCGACTCGCCGTTGTCGCTTAGAGCTTGGCCCTTTGAGTCCAGCGAGGCTGTCCAGTAGGTCGTCGTCACTGTCCATGATCGGTGGTGGTCAACAAAGATATCACGAATCAATGATTAGCGCGGATATTTGAAATTCATTTCTGTGTGTGCTTCGCGCCACTCCTTCTAAGCCAAGCAATGGTGAGCAAATCAAAAAAGCGGTAGAGTGCCGAGACATCGACATACTACGGGCAGAGGGCTATTGCTTGGAAATTTGTGTCAGTAATACAGCTTTGGATTTTCCCGAGGATTGGACATAGTGACTGTGTTTTGAGCATCAGTTGAAGGCCAATCCAATAAGACATACGTTCATGCCAACAAACTTTATGTCGATTTAAGGTCTTACAGCTACCCCAAGCTACTTTTCTAACATTATGCGCCATCATTATTAGATTACTTTAGTAGGTATGAAGACCATCCACCTTTTCAGCGCACTAAACGAAGCAAGCAATGGCCTCGCTACCAGCGGAGAACTAGACCGAACGACGACTTAGAGCTAGCTCGCATATATACACACATCGTAGTATAGCAATACAGAGTCTGCAGACGCAGGAACAGTATACAACCCTTTCACACTCGTATCAAATGTCCTCCATAAACTTCCCGAGCCTCGGTCGCATGGCATAATCAGCCCCCGAGCAGGCAATAGATGCCATCCCCACAGGTTGTGCCCCCTTTCGGATGTCATGGAACATCGCATTGCAGCCTGTGAGAACACGTAGCACTGGCGGACAAGTCTTCCGCCTATACGCGGGTCGACTTTCCGCCATCAGCACGGAATATGATCGTATCAGTAAAGCACCTCAGGTTACTCACCAAGTAAAGTACGGTAACGACCTCGGCGGACAAACGATCCACCATTATTTGTTGTTTACTGCTCCCTGGGAAAGACCCAGTGGGTCAGAGACCCGGCGTGGTACACATCCCGCATGCCCTGTGTATACTTTAGCGGCCCGAGCTTCCGCCTCAATGTAAAGTTAGTCGAGTGAGCCCTATGCGACTACTCGTATACCAACGAAGGGCTGATCCAGAGCCAGATGAAGCAAGATAACTTATCTTTAGTGTGTCCTCGTCGATTGTATGCACCATTCAGCTGGACACACATCCCGAGTAGTAACAATAGCTCTTTCTCCCGCATGTTGGACCGAAGCGACAGTGAATCAGCTGAACCACGCTGGTTTTCATCCCGCCAATTGCAAGCAATGTACACGACCCGAGGCTTGATCTTCCGCGGTGATGCGGGTGAGTATTCCGTCGGAGTGAACCGCCGGGTAGCCGTGGGCTGTATACGCAGCGCCAACGCTCCGTAGCATCATTGAATAAGTGCCTGGGAGAACCAAGTGAACATCATCTACCCGAATAGACATACCATACACCCACCTGCATCACGATACTTCAGGGTGTGCATACAGCGGATGACTGTCCCGCACGAACCAAAGCCCTGCGAGCTAGATTCCCGAACATTCCGCCGGGCGGCTCGATTATCCACCGACCGTGTGCCTTATTGAATATCAGAGCTCGTCAGCCGCACAAATACTTGAGAATAAAACATACCTATGAGTGTGATTTACTTTGCATCGACTGAAAACACCATATCAGGGACATCATACGCTCGCTAGGAATGCATAGCGGATACATGACCCGCTGCTCTGTTCAGGGTAAGCCCGAGCAACGCATGAGGGTCGTGTGTCGTCACTCACCTCGGCTTGAGCACATACCAAGTTTCGAAGTTGAGCCCCAAGTGCCCCCAGAACCATCGCCAACATCTTCTCACCAATTATATGCGTCGGCCGAATCCTCGCAGCGGATGAGACTCCCGCCTGGTAATCGACTGATACAGCACAGCCCGGATGATTCATCTCTCATTCGCTGCAGATTGAACGTAGCATGTGCGACTCGGTTCATCCACTGCGTTGCCCAGCACGGATATTGGCCTCTATCCGTAGACAGTAAAAGTCAGTTCGCACGCTATACGAATCGGCAAACTCGGTGATGGCGGGGAGAGTCTTCCGTAGCTCGTATCAAAGTAGTAGCGTCTCGCGTTGAACTTGTTAGATGATACGACTAAAAACGAGTAGTTAAATCAGCAAGGTTTCGTATCATAACCCTGGATAAGAGCGCAGCGATGAACGAACTTCGTAGGGCCAGATTAGGGATCGCATTCGTGGCTTTCGCCCGATGGAGGAGTTGAGCTGTTGGTGAGACGCATCGGGCTGAACTCTTGACCACAAGCTCTTGTATGCAAGACTCGAGAGACTCACTAACAACGAGTGGGTCTTCTAAAAGAGAACAGAGCGTTGTTTGATAAGTACGTCCCAGAACCGAGTAGGAGTCGAAGAGATGTCGCATAATCAAGTTCTATCTACCCTGGCTCAGAACACAACGGATCAACCCCCCAGTACAACCTCGCAGACCAGGTGGAGAGTAGAGGGGAATTGGACAAGCTAGGTCCGCAAATCTTGCCAGCCAGTCTAGTCGGCGGAGGATCACATGCCCGGTGGACGAGACGTGCAATCAGCTGCCATGAGCGGAGCCTCGCCGTGTCAACGACCATCTAGAACTCGCCACCTAATGAGTTCCAGACAAGATCAAATTGGAGTCGTCGCTCACCGGGATAACGCTCTTCCGCCGGGTTGATTAAGGGGGTTGGGCGACTTGAGAGGTCGGACAGACACATGAGCGGTAGATAGGCATCAGGTACGCGAGGCGCCTGCATATAGGCACATGTGGCGCTGGTGTTGCACGCGGTCATTGTTCTCGATAGTGCTCCGCGTCCGTTTAGAGCGAATAAAAGGCGTGGAGTTGTCTTCAAGTCGAGATAACTGTGATGCAGGGTCACGTGAGCGAATGTACGGGTGGACAAATAAAACCCGCCTTTCTCTCACTCGGTGTCTAAATCGACAAAAAACCGGATAAATATAGTTTTCTCGGACGACACACAGAGCCCACGGCAATCAACCGAGTAGATTATAGCCCACTTGTGTAGTAATATATCCGTTTAAGCGGAGACATAAAGTCACGGACACGCCACAGCCGCAAGCGTGTCAAACGAGATTAACACAAAGATCCTTGTCTTTTCCGTGCCCCTAGACACACACGTTCGATACTCAATCGAGCTCAATGACGTAGTGGATATGCACCCCCGTTCAGTTCTGTCTGCTCGCCGCTGGACGCATAAAGACAAATCATCGCCAAAATGGGGCCGGGAAAATATCGCGCCGCACTTGACACCGTCAATCATTGCAGCTGTTTTCGCGCGGTCGCAATCCAAGGTTCCACGCGGTGTTGAGTCTGCGAACGAACATCGGGAGCTTTAGCGCGACGAGTATGGGCATGGCACTGCTACTCCGTCTAGGACAATCTGGCCAGAACACAAGCTGCGTCGGGTAAGTTGAACAACGCCGACAGAGCAAATAAAGGGATATGACAAGGAGACGAACAAAAGAAAATGAACGCTACATATCCCGGGCTCAGTAAGTAAAACCCACGGAATACGGTGCCGTATACAAATATGAAAACAACCTCGGGGAGCCAAAATGAAATCGACGACATTGATTAATGTTTGACAGTGACCGAATATAGACAGATGGAAAAAGGCCTCGTTGGCCCCCGAGTGTGGATTGGTCCAACGAGGACGTCACGGGTATAGGAGTGACCCATTAAGCCGGAAGTGGGGCTCGAATCGGATGGTGGCTGCGACGCGAGATTGTGTCCAAGTTAATCCCGGTCTGGACTCGCGCGCCCTGGACACGCAGCGAGACCACCAAGCTGTATGCGGTACACAGAGGGCCAAGGGCATCCCGCGCTCAAACCCACAGTAGTACGGAAACAAACCCAAGACACATAAAAAGGACTAAAATGACTGGCTAATGAGTTTTCGATCAAAGGCTCCAACCTGGACCCGGTTACATCAGATTACATCGCCAGGTCCCACGGCGGCCGGAGATAGGACCGTCACAGTCCGTTTCAGGACATCCAGAACCTCGAACTGATCGAGCCACCCACCACACCACCACATCTCTTCTCAAAACCCGTCTATGCGGGCGAACCCCCCGCGCCGCCCCCTCTTCCCTTCCTTCCCGCCGCCCGCTCCGTGTCCTTGCGCATGCCCAGCGGCCCTGCGCACCGCCCAGTGACCACGGCCAGGACAACACGCGCGAGGTCGAGGCGGGACGATAGACAGACACGGCCCCGCCCACCCCCGCACTGGTTTACTCTTGGTTCGTTTCGATCGATTGCTCATAGGTTGAGGCATCCGCCGCCCCGTGCTACTACCGAGGAGCATTATTTTATGTTTGGTAAGTGGGCTGCGAGGTATCTTTATTGGAGCTAAACATTCCACAGTGGCGCCGCGGTACAAGATTTCGTTTGAAGATGTCGTTGCAGACAAACACCTCCCGCCGGTGTGTTTACTCATTCACGCTCTCTTCACGCCGACTCATATGATTCCTTTCGCAGCTGTCCCTCCAGGATTTCGAGGATTATCTGCACCACGTCGAGGGCACGCCCGAGAACCTGTGCGTGACGCAACCAGCTCCATCACTCTCTCGTCATGCTCACACATCCCTCCTTACTTTAGATATTTTCTCCTCTGGGTCCGACACTACCGCCGGGCACATGGTGCCTGGGCCGAATCCGTCCTCCCGACGATCCCGAGCTCGAGCAAAGGCACCTACCGCTCGCGCGACTTGTGGGAGCGCCTCGCTCCATGCCAGGACCGCCAGCTCAAGGACGAGTTCGTGTTCGCCAAGTCAACGTTTTTCGACGAGCATTCGCCGATGCGATTGGACATTCCCGACGAGCTGCGAAGAAAGGTCTTGCACATTCGGAACATGCCGCCGGCGGAGACACATGGTATGCACGAAATCTTTCAGGAACGCATAGAGTTTGACCGCTCATCATACATTTTTCGTGGTTGGCAGTGCTCACGGACAAACTCCCGTCGTTCCCTCAACAGCCCGAACCAGGACACTTTGACGCCGTCGTCGCGTTCGTCGAGACTCGACTGCGCGCCGCGTTTGACCGGTTCATCCTCCTTGCGTTCAGGAACAGCGGCTTATGGCACTCATGCATCGGCCACCTCGTTGGCGTCGGCGTCCTCGCTAGCGGCCTCGCCCTCTGGTGCACGGGCATCGCGCGGGGCAAGGGACGTGCGTACGTTGCGGCTAGTTTGCCGATAATCTGGATGGGCGTATGGTTCATGCTCGTGAGCCTGAATGGCGTGAGTAATACACTTTTAATCAATCAGCTTCTGGGCCTATCAGCCCCTGGCTTGAGATTAAAATACAATTCTAATTACATATTGCTTTGTTTGTAGCACTGCTTAGGGGTGTATGTGACGGGCGATGCGCGACAGCTGTACCCGCATGAATTCGTGCGGCCAGTGCCGCCCGACGCGGACCCGCCTCCGGTGTACTCGATCGCACGAACAGTCGACGCGCCGTGTCCGCCATCGTCATATGTCACGAGCCGGAGGACGTCGGGCGCGTCTGGGACTCTATTGCCGGTTACGAGTTTGCCCCGACGCACGTTTTCAGGTGTGGGGAGGCGGAAGAGCGAGGGCGGTGTGGGATGGTGGAGGCGTGAGAGTCGGGGTACGACTAGGAGGTTGAGCGAGGGGTTGATCAAGATGTTTGGAGGGCGGCGAGATCGGAGGAGGGATGCGGATAGGGAGGCGTGCTCGGTGGAAGAAGGCAGTACGAGAACGACGGAGGAGCTAGAGGCTAGGCTGCCACCTGCGCGAAAAACCAAGGGCTTACCTCGGGATTCGTTTGCGCTGGACGTGCTGTCGCCCATGGAAGGGCCTGCTTTGCCTCCTTCCGCACTAACCGCAGCACGGCGAGGAGGTGTTGCGGGGATCGAATGGGGGCCATCAGAGCTCGAGGCTGGTCAGTACAAGGTCTCGTTTCGGCCCGAGGAGCGACCGGACAGTCCAGGCGACTTTTCAGAGGAAAATGACTTTGGAATTATCGTCTCCGAGGCGTTTAACGAAGACGAGCCGTACGCATATACCCCCGCACTCGTTATACCTCCGATGACTACGGACAACGTCAGCGCAACCCACGAGTCTACGTCTGGCCCTACGACGGCGGTCGAACCTGTGTCGCCGGTCGGACCGGGCGCAGAGTACCTCGCACAGCGACGCATGACGATGCCGGATATCTTCGCGCCGGCTCCGACTGATACTGCGCTCGAGTGGGTGCTGAAAGAGGCTCGACGGCAAGCACCTCCTCCCGACAGTGGATCAGCCGAGGGTGGAGGTGGGTCGGGGAGTCGGGATCAGCGAATGTGGCCGTGGCCGAGGCGACTGTTGGGCCCGATGACGATAGTGCATTCGCCGATCGTACGGCGGGCGCATTGGGAGGTGACGGTGCGGACTGCGATTGTGGCCCTGGTAGTGACGGCAGGGATGGCGTTGGGGTTGATTGGGTGATCTGTGGAGTCGAGTATTGTACGAGATCTAATTTGAACGCCGCACTTTCCTTTCGTTTCTCTCTTTTTCATTCGTTCGTTGGGTTTATTTCGCATGGTGAGACACGAGCTGCTTGTGATTTTTGTATTCGTTGGGACTCTACGTTATACAGTTCTAGTTTGTATTGTAATAGGCGGAAATGAAAAAAGTGTTGATTGAAAGTTGGTCCAGCAACTGGACTTGCCTCGCAAACGGACTGGACGGCGGGATCGATCGACTCGGCACGTATTCAAACGATCAAAAAGAAGAGTTCGGCCGGTTGGTGGCGGTACCCGAAGACTGCGGGTACTTTTACAGGGCAAGTGCGGCGACATTACGATTGGTTATTAACCATAAATTGATCTGCATATGATAATTCGTATACCAATTTATACACTGGGGGCTGAGCTTTGAATAGGCGGCCGATAGTCCGTGAGAGCCCCACGGGTTCGGGTGACAATTCGGCGCAGGGTGGCGCGTCGAAACAAGACAAGCTCACGTTGTTTCGAAGGTGCGGATTTCTGTCCCACCTCCCGCCCCCCCCCCCCCGGTCTATTCGATCGCGGCGGAATGAGTTTGGAGATCGAGTACGAGGTCTTATTATAAAGTCGAGCGCAGTCGTAAGCCAGAGCTAGTTTGTCTCGGGCCCGTTCGACCATGCAGCAGCAGCTAGCGCACGCAGAGATCCAGCTGCAGGACTTGTCCGGGCAGTTGCACCAGGACGATGGGGTGCCCGAGTGGGAGCGGATGCCGTTTCCGCTACCGGTCCTTGAGCCGTCGGACAACAACGAGCAGGCGACGCCTTGGAAAGTCAACGTCGGCACGCTCAAGTCGTTTCCTTCGCGCCTCCGACACCCGCCACCGCCGCCTGGTTTGCCGAAGCTCAGGCGGTATACAGGTGTGATCTCCGTTTTGCTTGTTCGCTTGAAAGACAAATCGGGCTCATTTATGGCCAGTTATTCCCGAATACGATGTCCCGCTTTCGGATATCTTGCAGGACAAGCACGCGTCTCCTGTATGTCCATTCTTGGTCGTCTTGTATTCCAATGGCTCATGTGGATCCTTGTAGCTCTCCCTGCGCGAGTTTGAAGAGTACCTCCTCTACGTCGAACGGGCCGCCGAAAATCTGTACGTAATCCTTCTATCAACGATGTTCAACTTTCGATCAAACCTCTGCCTTGGACTCTAGTTATTTTTGTCTCTGGCTCCAACAGTACACTGACGAGTACGAACGACAAGTGGCCGAGTCTGACGCCCGGCCTTCGTCGTGCTGTCATTGCCCGGGCTCCAAACCGATACCAGTCCCGCCAAATGAAACGCTCGCTGGCTCGTTCCAACGCGCACGCGAACTGTTTTTCGATTCCGCGTCCCAGTATGAGCTCAATGTCACAGACGACATGATCGACCCTGTTCGACATCTCGTCCGACCGCCTAAATCCGGTCCCCCAAAGCGACGCAAAGAAGCATGGGAAGCAGACAGCGACGATGAACCATCAGAAGAACAACCGCTCGCGGTGTCCAAAGACCTCTTCACGACCATGTACGCCCGCCCGCGAGACCTCGACAAGATCAAATGCGAAGTCGAGGGCCTACTCCGCCAATCCCTCACTCGATTTCTCCAGCTCGCGTTCACCAACGCCGGTCGGTCGCACGACAAGATTGCGTACGGCGTGTGGGGCGTTTACACGGCGGCTGCGCTCGCTGCGGGCGTGTCGTTGATCGTGGGAAAGAAACCCCGTGCGCTGAGGTTGATTGTGTTGCCGTTGCTGCTCAGCGCTTGGGCCGTGTTGTTTGCGAATTTGAACGGGGTGAGTAAGTCTGTTCGTATTGAATTCTTGTGCGATCGGCGGACTGACAAAACTGGCGAGTAGCTATGCACTGCGATATACGCATTCGGTGACGCGCGCCAGCTTTACCCGTACGAGCTCTACGTGATCCGGTGTCGTGCGCGTCAAGGCGAACCGTACGCCCGTCCGGTCGATTACAAGCAGATAGGCGACAGGATGTTGATCGGGAAGAGCGAGTCCGTCGAGCCGATCATTCAACCGCATACGCTGTACAGACCCAGACAAGACGGGAGCCATGGGATCTTTGATAGGATGCGGTGGTTCGTGCCTAGGAGGAACATTGATGAAGAGCGGGATGTCGAGCGGGGAGGGGAGGAGGACGGGTCATTCGAGGGCAGTACGCGGGTGGGGAGTGTTTCGTATGGCGGTGGTGCCAGTGCGAGCGGGCCGTCGTTTCCCTCGCTCGCATACATCCCGACATCTCCCCATTCGACACTCCAACGCTCCCAAATCCCACACCAACAACCCACCCCGACCTCCACCTCCGCCCCCGACCGTCCCGAACCGCAACCCAAACAACCCGGCGCGTTCTCCATCACATCTCTAAACCCCAAAACCCCACCGATCCCACCGGACTGGGGCGAGCCCGAACGACGACTGGTACGCGCCATGGACCTCGACCTGGGCGATCCGAGAGCGTTGGGCGTGTACGGGCCGATGGTGAACATTCCCAGCGGGCTGGTCAGACGTGTGCATCGGGAGATTTTCGTGCGGAGTATGTGGATGGCGTTGGGCGTGAGCGTTGTGATCGTGGGTGTGTTGTTGGTGATTCCTGTGCCGTCCTAATGAGCCTTGGAGCGGGAGGGCGTGGTACAGGGAGGGAGGGAGACCTTTTTTTGTTCGTCAACACTGTTTTACTTAGTTCCTTATGCGTTGGTTTCGTCTATTAGCTTGTATCCTTACCGTCTATGATTGCTGTCGTTACTGTTTTCCCATCGCCCCTATGATTGACTAGATATTGAGTACTTGTTATATTCAAGAGTATAAACGTCACATGCTTACCTGATATGAATCGAGTTGTCTACTCTAGATTTGAGAGCGTGCCCTTTTAGGTGGCGTTGGTGGCGCATATAGGTGTCGAATTAAGACACACGGGTGAACTTGTGAAGGCGCGCTTCGTTGGCTTACAAGTCAGATGCGTCACGTGACACCGAGACGAGTTGCTTCGCACAAGGCCTGACAGAGATCCTGCATAACTACAAGTAGAATTCTAAGACCAAAAAGCTATGGTACTGGAAAAAAATAAGCGAACCGCATTGCTTGCATCTCACTCATTACGGACACACCTCTCCTTGTTGAGTGATAGCTCGAGACCCAGACCCGCTTCGTCTATCGCACTTGAACGGTCGATGTGCCAATGGTAGTACGCCCAATATTAACACAAGCAGGGAAAGGATTGAACTTTCAACGGAGAGGTGAGTATAAGACTAGTCAACGTGCCCCGCAGCAAGGGTACAACGGGGGTCGGAAAATCTGGCCGCAAGGCGCGCGGAGAACTCACCCGCACCGTATGTATATATGTTCCTCAGACGAAAATCTCGCTCCCTGATCTCCCCTATCAAGCATGCAACGGAATGATCCGCTGTACTCGGACGAGGTGTGTACTCCTTGATTTGGTAGCTTCCGTCTGTTACAGCAACATTTTTGTCCTATTTTGGGGGACGGTGTGGTTTTAGCTGTTGCTCGGCTCGTGGGTGTTTGTGATCAGTTTGTGATTTTGACCGAGTGTTTGGGAGGTGGGAGATTAAACCGCTCGGTGGAAAAGCGAACTACATAGTGGAAAATCGAGCCGCGGTGGGAGGAGAACTGACCCGCTGGTCGGAAGTCTGGTCCGCTGGATGGGCTAGTTCACACAGGGCGTTCATCCATTGTGTTTTAATCTGAGTAGCGGTACGCATCTGAACAACTGCATGTATGATATCTGATAGACAAGTACAGGAACCGTTAACTCGCATTGTGGCACATCGTTGGATTTTCAGCACACCTACGCAACGAGCATACAATGTACAATCTAACCTTACGGTCGTTCAACACCGCTCTCGGACAGAAGCTATTTGGCTGTTGACTGGTTGGATGCGCCCAACGTGTGGACCCTAACACCACGGTTGAAGACAGGATAGGAGCCCGCCCTGAGCGGGCAGCACATGCGCCTCTTGTAGGGCTCCTTTCAACAATAAAATTTCATGCGTGGTGGATGAGGCGAGTAGACACTGCCTTGCTGTGTGAAAGCTCGAGTAAATGTGAGCTAATCATCAACGGGACACGAATCCGCAACGCTACGGAAAACCGAACCGCACAACATGTACCTACCCCGCACGGGAAGGGGGACACGAATCCGCACCATACTGCCTTGGGTGGTTTGAGCTCGGCAAGTGGAAGATATGCCCACTGCTTGGGCGGCGCATTTATCCGCTGATACAGGCGGTGAGAGGTATCAAAGTTGTTCTCACTTGATTCTAGATTAAGCGCTCGCTGGCGTTGTGAGCGCTGATACAAAATTCGGACTAGGTCCTATCGAAAAGAGACTTAAGCCATCTAGGTGGAGATCTGTTCCGCTCTGTATAGATGATAGCGCAAATGATCCGCCAGCGGTTAGGTAAAGCGGACACCGAGCAGCAGGACATTGATCCAGCGGCTAAGAAACGCGTCTGTCACTGAGAAACAAACGTGGTCTGACGGAAAACTGGTCCCATCCGTATCAGAGCGGGAGAATTTTTCAATGAGGCAATGATCTCATATTTGCGTCGTAGCATCACAGGGATATACGAAAGGGCGGCGTGGCGCGCAGAGGATACTCACAGTCACATGCCTAAATGAGTTTTCGGTATTGCCTGACTGCTCAGTAAACCTTATGCGGGAAAACCAATGCGTACAAGAGGCACAACCAGCTGCTCAGGTGTTTGTGGTCTGGTCGGATAGCTGGTATACAGCTAGGCTCTAGCTTTACATCTATCCATTATTACAAACAACTGAAAATTCGTTCTTGTTTACCTTGCTCGATGCACTGAAATGTTAGTAGGTTTCATAGCACGGTTTAAGATATCCTATAAGATGGGGTGGTTTAAGGTGACTGTGACCCGTTATCGCGAGCAATAGCCACTTGGAGAATCGCGTCACAAGTGTCTATATGCAGGCACCTAGAGCACCTAATATCTACCCTTGCTAGTGTAGATATCAAACTCGTCCAAGCTTGCACTCGTTCACCCACTTGACGATTGGCATGAAATACTGCGTCGCGCTGTTTTCAGGTCCCATTTTGGTAATCACTCGTCTTGTGCGCCGAATACCGAGCGATAGGATCTGAATAGAGCACACATGTACCATATCCCGAGCTCTGTTAGGGACCGAATGTACGTGCCTGGGAGAGTAAAATTCGTATGAACCTCTGCACTAATCTTATTTGACATGCTCACAGGTGCGGCGTCTGCGTGGCTTTCTGCCTTAATGCAAATGGTTGTATTACTACACACACGGGCCTGTTTCACTCACTTAACTCATGCGTGCTGCACAGCTACCTAAGAAAAGACTATCTGCCCGTTTTTCACTGATATGGATGTTAAATTGGAGCAAGGCGCACTTTGTTTGGCCGGCCCCGTACTTTCACTCACGTGGCCTCTCGCCAAGGGATCTCGGCCTCGAATCGACCCCACATCTTCATTCGCTCCAAAAAAAATTATAGTAAAACACCATGGGAGCTATAGTCCGCGGGGAAGGCTGGCGCCACAGGTGCCTGCATGCAGGCGCCTCGCGTACCTGATGCCTATCACCGTATGTCCGGTCTGTTCAAGCACTCGAATCCCCCTTAATCAACTACGCGGAAGACACATTATCCGGTCGGCAAAGGCCTAAAAGCATATCACTTCAATTGAGTATAATTCATCTTCTGTTTTTTGGCGAGACCCATGAGGTGGCGGGCTCTAGATTGCACAGTGAATGCTCCAGAAGTTCCATATGCTCAATTTGACCGTTCGACTCTGGCCCAGTTCGAATAGTTTGAATAGATGGCGCGAGCTCAGATTGAACGACTTGATCTAAACCCAGTTCTTTGCTAAGGCATACTTACAAACAAAGTAACTCAGTCTGTCGATTCTCGACACTGATCTGTTACATTCTGAATCATGGTTAGACACCTCGTTGCGTTTATCCAACTACGACTCGATTCTTGACCTCGTTCTTTCGAATATAACGTTTGATTCTCAGCACAAGCTACAGAATGTATTGCTAGCTATAAAATCAATGTGAGTATGTTATACCTTTTGCGTGTGCCAGTGAGCACGGTCAAACGCTGCTTGGCTGAATATCTACAGGAGGCTCAGCTAGGCCTCCGTCTGCTAGAGAACTGCTCCCTTTAAGGTCATGAAATACATTCATCTACTGTTCTTGTTTAGGGAAATAGCCCAAACTTTTGATGTATTATATCTATTTTACTAAAGTTCGGCTCTTGGTTGTATCATCCAACAAGCTTAAGGCGGGAGGTTAATTCGCAAAATATTTGCCCGTCACCAGTGAGTATCGGTTTGTACGTGCTCTCTGTGTACCAGATAATCCTAATAGCATTCTATAGCGAGGCTAAGCTTGGTGACATTTCCTGAAATTAGAGAACTATATCATTCAATCATTTAATTTTAGCTAAGCGAGTCTGTAAGGTACAATCCTAGTTTCTCCGCTCGAGTGGGCTGGCGATGTGGGAGGTCAACAAAGCACATCGCTTTAAATTTCACCCATCAAATTGTAGCCACATCAGCAGCCACGCATCATACTCAGCACGTGATCGTGATATGACGTAAGGGAACCGAAGCACCCTATTTATTACAGATTACATGCCCTCTCCACGCCGCAACGCGCCCAATCCGGTCCTCTTGCTCTTTCTGCCCGTTCTTGCATTCGCCTCATACGCCTTACTTGTTCAGAAACGCGCTCAAACGAACCCTGCTTCTCGACAACCACGACAGGCTGCAAACCCCCTGATTCCGCCAGTCTATCACGAAGATACGACGCCTAACCAGCCGACGAAACACAAGTAGATTCTCTTTCTTTTTACACTCACATAGCTATGGGTCTCATCGATAAGATAAAGGCACTCTTCCATATAAACAAGGGCAAGAAAACTGCTGAAGAGATGAGTCCTACGATCGCGACTTCGACAGAGGCGGAGACACCCGCTTTTGACGCGACCAAGGTCATGGTTATCTACGTCCTTGGGGGTCCGGGCGCTGGTGCGTTTTTATCTTGATTTTGCGCGTTTATTCGAGTCCTGAGTTTGGGTTGTTTGCAGGCAAGGGTACCCAATGCGCTCGTATCGTCCAGGACTTCGGTTTTGTGCATCTCTCAGGTTAATCTACCATTTATCCGTCGCTTTCCTACCCTGATTTGTGCTTCGTCAGCTGGTGACCTACTCCGAGAGGAGCAGAAACGCGAAGGCTCCCAGTTCGGTGCATTGATCAGCGAGCACATCCGCAATGGCACCATTGTCCCAATGGAAGTCACTGTGAAGCTGCTTGAGAACGCGATTCGTGCAGAGTTGAGCAAACCTCACCAAGGAGCTGGTTGGGAGAATGGTCATGGCAGGTTCCTCGTAGATGGTTTCCCGCGCAAGTTGGATCAGGCGATCAAGTTTGACGAGAGTGTAAGTCTAGGCTGTTGGGGTACGGCAGCCTCGTACTGACGTTTGGCGATTTAGGTTGTCAAGGCCTGTTTCGTGTTGTTCTTCGATACGACTGAAGAAGTTATGCTTGCACGCTTGCTTGAGCGAGGAAAGACGAGCGGTCGCGAGGACGACAATATCGAGAGCATCAAGAAGCGTTTCCAAACGTTTGTAGAAACTAGCATGCCCGTGGTTGATAAGTACCGCGCCGAGGGCAAAGTTGTTGTGGTAAGTTAAACCACTCATGAGGTCTACGCCGATTCAACTCTAAAGATTCCCTAGATTGATTCAACGCGCCCGATTGAAGTTGTCCATGCCGATGTCAGCAAAGTATTGATAGAGGAATTTGCCAAGCGTGGTCTTCCCGAGAAGTAGAGTTTCGACATCTCGCGTTAACGCCATATCTTCCTGGACTAAACTCTTGTTATACGATGTGAAGTTTAAATAGATTTTTTTTTCTTGAAGGGTATGAGTGGGGCTTCGCGGATTTGGGGTACTCGTAACTAACTTGGTAGTTAAATGCGGTTGCTTTTGAACTTTTTCGAGAAACCCCTCTGCCTAGAAATACAATTCCTGGTTCTGGTTGTGATCCCTTCCACGGCGTACTAGCTAGAGTAAACTAACCATTTTAGTCTCCAGATCGACAAAGTGAGTGGGGTATTTAAACTAATTCTTTACGTGTAACGCATATAGCGCGCGACATGAGCATCTCGTGCTGCAACAAGCTACACGTTTTTGTGGCGCGATTAGGCATACTGGGTAAAATACTTTGGTGTTCACGAAACTCGTTGGTTTTACTCCTATCAATAATTGGTATTAATAAAGCGGAGGCCGCGTACATTAAAGCCATGTGTGTGCGTGGTATACTGCAATTGAGGTAATGTTCGACCAATGGTCACAAAATGGACTGCGAGTAATATTGGAACTGATAGCGAAAGGGCGAAGGGAACAAGGCTCATAAATATTGGATCATTGACGCTCCTAACTGAATGATTGCGTACCGAATCATATAGCCGCGTCCATGCAGATCCAAGCGAGGTAACGATTAATTTCTCTGCATGCTCCTTGACCAGCGCGGTTGTGAGTGAAGGTTGGAACCGATCTTTCAGCATCTGGGAGGTTTGCTCTCCAAAAGCCGCAAAACACGGGAACGCAGAATCTGGCCATAAAGCGTTAGGTGGGCTCCTCGATTCGGCCCAGGTACTTACCCTTCTGCATGAGGTCAACGAGGGCTACCAAATAACATTTAGTGGTGAGTCCAGGGGCAATAATAGCGCGTGAGGAGCGACTCACTAATGATCCGATCGCTGTGTTTACGGACGGCTAAAAACCCTTCCAGGAACAACCGCTTGAATTCCAGGAACGGCCCTGCCTCAACACCCCCGAGGACATCAACGTACTCCAGAGGTAGCTTAAACGGTGCGGACTCAAATCCCATATTTCCTGGGGAGTTAGACAGCATGAAACCAAAGTCTTTAGGAGGAAAGAATTATCAAACGATTAAATTTTGGTCGAGACTATAAAATGCTTCTAACTAACCAATGTGAATCAGATGGCCTTCGCGGTCCAGAAGGATGTTGCCATTATGCCGATCTTTAATTTGCAGCAAGTACGTGACAACAGAATATCCTGCGAAACATTTAAATGGGGCTTGTGAGAAAATATTTCCATGTGCCCACCTGCTAGTGATTTTGCAAAGTTGCGCTGAGCCCTCGCGAACTTAACGGATGAAGGATCACCATACGTCTATAAGCTGGTTATAAGTCCCGGCTTCTGGTAGAGGAGGGTGGCTTATCCTCTTACATTGATGAAGTGGTCCAGAAGTGTGACATGCCCAAAGTTACCTTCGGCGATACGGCGGGCATATTCAGCCTTCTTGATAGAGTGAATTGACACAGAATCCTACGCATATATTGCCGTGATCAACTTGGCGCCTAAGCATAGATCATGTGGCTAAAGCTTACCGTGATGGTCTCGACCAATCCAGAATTAGACCCAGTGATAAGTATCCTAAAACTTGCGAGAACTTGAGATTGACCTATGTCCGGCTGAAGGTAGCCTAAAACTCACTAGCGAACCCAGCAAGGGCAGTTCTCTTCCTTCCATATATGCTCGAACTCTTTGATGAGCAGCGTGGCAAGCTGTTCTTGCCTTAGGTCTGCACCAGTCTTAACGATGACGGATACGCACTGGCGCGAGCTTGATCAATACTCAGTAAAGATTGCAGAAATACTCACGTCCCAGCTAGCCAGATGCCCGTATGGGCTTCCTGCTCTGATCCTCGCCTTTTTGCCAGCCCAAGATTCCCGGAAGACCGCAGCTAAAGTAAAATGCTTTATGATTAACGTACGAGCAGTCACAAACGAAAAGGGCTCCACTTACCCGACGGATCCGCGCGATTTAGTTCGCGACGCACGATCGCTTCATCCTCTTTCGTGTTAGAGGCGCGACCTGGATCTGAAATCCCCTTGATGCCTTCGCCTTCGCCGTGCTCCATCATACGAGCCATCCGCTGGTCTTCCAGCCCAATCATTTCGGCCATAATACGTTCGCGAATTGCCGCGGCTTCGGCAGGTTGCAACCGCATCCTCATGCTAGGCGGCGGTTCGCTTGCCCCGGTGCCCGTTCCTGCTCCAGATCCCATAATCCATCCTGTGCCAGGAATCCAACTCAAGGCTCCGGCGCTCGTGTCCGGTGTAGGAGGAGGAATGGAGGGGGATGTCCCAGGAACGGCAGCGGAAGTCACAGGCTCACGTACAAGATTGGTATTTAGTTGCGCAAGCATTACTGCAGCAGTGCGCATACGTTCCGAGTATTCCTCCATAGACAACGTGTCTTGCTGTGTTACGAACTGGCTGTCTTGAGAGGTCCCTGTTATGGCACTGAACGACGAGCCAGATAGCTTGGACATATGTGGAGTTCGAGGGAGCGTGGTCGAAGGACCGCCGATGCCGGGGGTTGGCGGAGTAGACCCTAGTTGCCACCTGTTCATATCAAGCACTTTATTTTTCGGAGGTGCTGGCAGAACGATAGTGTCGGTAAGATCTGCTGGTTCATCACGAACTGATAGTTTATTTCCGTATAGCTGCTCGACTAGGTCAATCTCCTCGTCCTCAGGGGGGTATTGCGGCGTGGGGGGCGTGACCTCAATTGTGTTCGGAGTTGTTGTTGTGGGTTCTTCGGTGCTTGTAATGGGAGATTCTGCCCAAGATGCTGGCCGCTCAGCTAGCGAAGAGTTGCGAGACGGAGGCGCAGCCGGTGACAAATGAAGTGGCAAAGTGTTCCGGGAGCTGGGTTTTGAAGAAACAAGCTTCTTAAGCACCTCCTTGTTCGTTCGCTTGGCTGGGTCGAAATCCAGGTCACCATCGAGGAACTCTATGATTAACACATACGGCGCTCGTTCTGCCGAGTTAAGCACCACACTCTCCCCTGGAGGAATTCGTACGATACGATGGTGGGGTTGAGTAATTAGCGAATTGGGCGAGCACTTATCCGATGAGGGACACCACATAGGAACGCATATCTGATTCATGTTCATAAGAAAATTGAGGAAGAATCCACCGAGGGTAACATACCTCAGCTGGCAACTTGTTATTAAGACTCGTGAGTTCTGCCCTAAGCGCACTGACACGAGCTAGTTTAGGAACAACAAGTAGGCGATTCGAGATGTTCTCTAGAGTCAGCAGAAACTGGACCTCGCCCCGACAGTAGTGACCACGCAGAAGCTGACTTTGACTGAACACGTCGTACTGTCGAAGAATCGCCTCCTGCTTAGCCATGTTTCCAAGCGAGTGGGCGCGAGCCAAGCCCGGGCGTCCTATAGAGGGCGTTGATTGGAAAAACTGCGTTGAGGGCAGGCTTGACTTAACGGTAGGAGGCGTCGGCGGGTCGAGCTGTCCAAAAGGATCATCCGAAAGCCGAGAAACTCTAGTTGTAGCAAGCGATGGGCTAGTTCGGGCAGCTGGTACGGTCTGCGCAGACGACCCATTACCGGAAAACGTGATTTCTCGGGACAGCTTAGAAGCAGGAGCACTCGATGGCCCAGCAGCCGGAGAGTCAGATCCAGAATCGTCGTCGTCCTGAGCAGGTGAGTCCGCGCGTGATGATAAGGAGCCCCTAGTTTCCGTTTCTTGCACATCACGAACCACTCCGCTTAGCTGATGTTCCTCTTCCCTTCGGCCTTGCTCGATGGCGACTTGGCCAACAATTGGAGTCAGGGCAGGCATACCAGGCGCACCAGCTAGCATCACACCCATTCCAACAAGTGCTGGCATAGTGTATGGCTTGACATTTTTTCGACCGAAACGCGATCGAGGCTTTAACTGAAGTCCGCTGTAGGGTGCGGCAGGTGGTGGAGGGGGGTCTCCATATATGATGTCGTGGCATTTGAGAATAACTCTTTGGCATATGGTAAACGATTCTGATTTACTTGTCCCCCGACGAGCCTGGGTGAAGGCAAGATCGTTCAATGTAGCTTGCATGAACCATAATGTCTAACAAAATGTTAAATTACACTCCCATGGCGAAGCATCCCACTTACCAACGTTGCTATATGTGTAGACTGCTCGGCCTTTTCAATGACGAAGACTTCAAGTGCTGTAGATTTGGATGGGCGTGTGACTAGAAGATGACTATAGTCGAGGGTGAGTCGAACGACAAACATATTCGCGTAGAGATAGTCCCAACCAAATAAAGCCCCAGACATCCTCAAGCTCCTTGAGGTCAAACTCCCTTAAGCGACCAGTCAAGTAGTGGGTAATACCAATATTATCGGGATAGGTTTTTAGGTACTGCAGTGCGACATGAACCGAGAAGAACGAAGGTGCGAGGAACAAGCGTAATAGGAGAGCGTGAGACATGATTGACGTGTCCAGTTGGTGCGAGCGATTGCACGAATTATCTATCGAGCAAGTACGAAAGCCGTATATGATTAAACTACAGGTGACTCAATCTGAACGTTGGATGTTGGATCAATTTATGTGTTCTGGGATATATGAACTCATCGTTGGACTTACCAATCGAGTCTGTGACACGTAACACCTTGACCTTGCTTTGTCGGCCTCACCGGAGCTTTTTCATATAAAAGCGATAATTAATCCAGCGTTAAAGAGCCGCTCCAAGAATCTCAAGCGTGCGATCAAAATATCGTTGTTTATGGACGTCGGGGATAAACATGGCAAGCTGTGTATCATCTCTTGATGACCCGGATAACACGAATTTTAACATCCGGGATGTGAGATTTCCACAATCGCCGGAAAAGGAGGTAAATATGTAATTTTGAGACAGGGTTCAAAATGCTGAAATTTAGCGAAGAGGACGGACGCACTATCTTTTTGAAATGGTGGTTGATGAGCGCTGCTGCCGCGTTTGGAAACGGCGGCTAGCGGCGGCGGTGCGGTCAGCAGCGGGGTTGGTCAATAGCGAGAGGGTTCGGAGGCGAGGCTCCGCAACGGAAGGCAGGTTATGACATCACAAGCGATTTGTTGGTGATTCATTGCTAATCGGAAGGGAAACCTGTCGAATTTTAGCTTCAAGAAAGTTAAAAGGGGAACCCATCACAGAACTATTTTGATCGAGTGAGATGGAGAACGGCAAAGTGTGTCAAAATTAGCGGTAAAGAAGGTGGAAATTAAACTAATACTTTGTTAAAAGGAGAACCTCATCAATCCGCCAGCATCATTAGGGTAAAACAACAGTCAATTTCAGCATTTATTACGAGTAGTTACAGCGTAGTATGTACACGGTGTCAACGGTAAAGGAAATGTACCAGGCAACGCTCCTGCATCCATAAGAGTTTGCGATTGGTCGCAGGAGGTGACGAGGGCGCGTCCTGGCGCGCCGAGCGCACATTGTAGAGAGTAGACGCTGTAAATGGCAGTGCTAATATTAGTGTCGGTAAAGACAGGATAGATGAGAATGCGCTCACCCTGTAGGGTCTGACTCATTCGTCAATTGGAGCTCGCAAGTAGCGGGCTGGGCACTGCGTATGTCAAGCGCAGGTGTGGGTGTGGAGGTGTGAGTAGAACTGGGCAATATCTTGGCGGGCGGTCGACTCACTATCGCTGCCTTGCATGGCCGCCCATGGCGTACACGAACGTGGGCGCGCTGGGCAGGCGCGTGAGGTGGCTGACAGTGGGATTGGTAAGCGTGTGCGTGAGCAAGGGTGGCGCACGGACGCACCGGGGAGCACACGAAATAGCGCAGCGCCTGTCGCAAATATGCCTGTGCGCGACCAAGGTGAGGAACCGTGGCTCGGCAGCAACGATGAGGCCATGCAAGGGGTGGTGGCGAGTCCAAATGGGCGCAAGGGAGGCACGACGGACGGGCAAATAACGCAAAGTCAGTGTCGGGTGCGTGTTGTGGGGCGCGACTCACTGTAAACATGTTTGGACGAGGGTGCTGAGGGATGGCGGTAATGGCGAGTAGACCTGGTGGAGGAGGTGGTGGAGGGCGGGCAGAAACCGCTAAGTCGCGATTGAATCGCGACCCTGGGTGGCACATCACGTGCCACTCTGGATGCGCCAATCAGGTTCCTTGCTCGCCACCACCACTGCTTTGATCAACAGCGGACAAGCCAACCCGCTTGCCGCCACTCGTCCGCCACCATCGACCTGTTTCAGCCGCTGTGGACCGACTCGAGTTGGCCATGGATGACGAACGCGCCTAACGCAGACCGATGTGGATTCACTACGCCTGTATGGGCTCAGATACGTACACTAACCCTATTTTATCTATGCTTGCTGACCGTTTGAACTTTGAGTGATGCGTTTTGCCATGGTCGTTACGCGCATTTGTGAGCCTAAGACCACCACGCTCATCTTCCCGTCAGGCGAGACGATTGTCACCGGCGCCAAATCCAAAGACGACTCGCGCCTTGTGCTACTCAAGTACCCCTGGTATGTTCTATTGCGTACCTAAGCCACAGGTCGTCTTGCTGATTTTTGTGTCAACTCTTGTCTGCCGCGGAGTCCACGCCTCCCTCGCACTCCGACTCGACTTTACCTACGTTGGTGTGCTGAATACTTCTGTGTGCCAACCTGGCCGAGGTACCCACCAAGAAAAGCACGCCCGCCGAGTAGAGTCAATTCTATTCATACACCGCGCCCACGTATGTCATCCTGGTGGCTACCCACTCGTCCTACTGACGCTCCCGCCACCCGCCACCATCGTTGAACACGCCGGCTGCGGTATTTCATTTGTGTTGCACCGGCTCGCACGCCCGGATCATTTAGACGTGCTGCTATTGCCGCCACTCCTGTCCACTCGACTTCACCGCCAGCTTCGCCATAAAATAACTGTGGCGGCTTTACTCTCGCTCCATTCTCATTTCAACCCCCAAATACTGTATTAGTATTGCAAATCGTTGTATTTAATGTCCTATATTACACAATTATATGCGCCAAAAGTTTCTTCTTAAAAAACCGCTCAAACCGTGGCAAATGTGAGAGTTGAGAAATGTTGAAAGGGGAAGGCTTAATATACGCAAGCTATGCCTTGAAATTTGCAGCCATTGATCTTAAATTTAGCAGTAAAGTAAGGTAATTATTTCTGTTAAAATTCCACACCTTCCGGGCACCAGGAGCATTTGTATCAGGTGATCCGACGTCAAATCGTAATTGGCGCAGATTATATCTTTTCATCAAACTACTTATTCGCCAATGACTTGCTCGAGATTAAGTGATCACGCTGCTCTGTGGCAGGAATGGTTGATTGATTGATGTGGTATCGGAGGTGCGACAGATGAGGGGCTGCTACTGTAGGACAATTGTGGCAAGCATATAGTTAAACCAGAGCAACTTGTGGGTCGAAAACAAAACGGCAAGACAAAAGCTATATGCGGGAAGGTTTCTGTACGAGCTTGTATGAACGAACGAATGCCAAGATGGTCGACAGCAGCGAAACTGATTCAGACAAAATGAACGCGGAGGCAGAAACAAAATTAGCAGACAAACGGTCCTCGGTGAGAACAATATTGACAAGAATGGAAGAGATAGACAGAAAAAAAGAAATCAAAAGAACAAAGCTGGTAAATGAGGGTTTATGCGGGATTGGAGTGCTATACGCGAATCTAGGATCGATGACCACGCATACGACCACGACAGGGTCGGAAAGGAGGTCGAGAGAAAATGATCAGCTGAGAGGCACCGGATGTGCAGGCGCATCAGAAGAGGGGAGGCCGCGGAGGAGGTTCGATTCTTCGGCTGAACGTTCACTTAACAGTCGCTCAACTGTCGATAGTCTAAGTTAGAATCAGCCACAAGGGACTACCGATAAACACTCACTAGAAGCGAGATGTTTGCTGTATGCGCTAGAGTATCGCCTCATGTTGTTAAGCTGCGGTTTGACTTTGGCAACCAGCGCGTGACGTTGTTCGCCTTCCACGACTTGGAGAGCGCGTTGAAGCACATAGTCTAAGTAAAAACACGTCAGTCGGCCCGATTAAGAACCAAAGGAGCGCTCGCTTACTCGCAAAAGAATCCTTCATCATCAGGACAATAGGATTGACCGCGTCAGGCCTAGGGGTCATAATCTCCTCGATCAACAGTTGGCGCGATTCGGGGTCGGCCGTGACGAGAGCCTTTTCGCAGACGTTCGAGGCAAATTTGTGTTTTGCCATCTGGACCATTTGACCTCGAAGCTTATGCAAAATCCAATCCCGGTCCGCCGGAGCTCCATGTTCCAGGACAAACTGTATCACGTAGTTCTGAACAAAAGGTGAGTTCATGCTGACATCCTAAAGTGAGTGGTGGCTTACTCCAAACTGGTCCTGCATCAATTGCGTCGTGTATTTGTGCAGCTCATCGATAAGTGGCCGAGTTTGAGGTTCGTGCAGGTACTCGAAGCATCGCTGGAGCACACGGCACCCGTACGGATGAGTGGCCAGATCGTAGACGTTGCCTTGGAATGCCGAGACAAAACCCAAAAACTCAGGCGCAACTCGTTCGATCAGTTTTTGTATGACCTATACACAACGTAAGCCCAGCCAACAACAAATCTGACAATACGCACGTGATTCCCATTTGCATCTTTCACACAACGCATAACGTCCGCGTCAATTTCTTCAACAAACGCGGCCTGCTGGTCAACCGTGATGCATTCGATCGCCTGCAGTAGCGCATATAACCGGTCAA
>WSTH01000069.1:0-47724 GCA_019616345.1 Ceratobasidium sp. 395 | reverse complement strand
GTATATACCAGGTACATAGTGCTGTACAAGGGGGGGGGTAGGATTTGGAGGTATGGAGGTACATACCTGGTATGTACTGGTATGTACCAATAGGGTCTTTTGCTGATGGCAGTGGGGGGTCGACACTCAAACTCGACCCAGAAAGTTGAGTGTATTCCCTCCTCCGAAACTCGCGAATTGGCACTCTCAGTCCACTGCGCAGGCGGCCATTTCGGGCGCGACATGGGGGTGCTCGCTCTACAGAAAAGATATTACTGGCCGGGTCTGCGACGCGACATGACTGAGGCCGTTTCGTCCTGTCCAAGGTGTAAAAACTTTGGTCCCAGGCTCCTCGCGTCACAGCTACAACCTATTACACGCGCTCGACCATTTGATCTTCTTACGGGCGACTACGTATCCCTTCCAACGGGCCACGGCGGCTACAAATGCGTCCTTCTGCTCGTCGATGTCTACAGCCGATTCCTTTTTACGTTCCCACTGCGCGGCCCAGGAACCGGGAAGTCGACCGTTGACGCGCTTAACCGCGTGTCTGACTGCCTTCTCACCCCTCGCTCGTTCATGGCCGATGGCGGGTCCCACTTCGACTGCGCTGAAGTCCGAGACTGGGCCGAAAGCCGCGGCGTGCAACCCCTGACAACACCACCGTACGCACCGTGGGCCAACGGACTCGCCGAAGGACATGTCAAACTCCTCATCGGACGACTCAAGCGGCTATGCACACCCACTGTAGGAGAGTCACCCGAGGAGGACGGCGATCCGACGACGACCCCAGCATCTTGGCCGAAGTTCCTGGCCACTGCCACAGCCCAGTTGAACGACCGAGCGTTGCCGTCACTGGGGTACTCACCCCGTGAGCTCATGACCGGACAGCTCGCCGCAGAGCGCCGTTACCAGCTGAGTCCACCGTCCTCTGAACCCACCTCGGAAGAGGTGGAGGTAAACCTGGCACTCACGTACGCTCTTCGGCAGGATGGCTTTCAAAAGGCGCTCGAGCACGCGAGGCACCGCAAGCGGGTGTTCGATCGAAAGGTCAAACCGATCGTATTCCAACCAGGCGACCTCGTCCAGCGATACGACGCTAGGTGGGACGAAACGCACAGCGCCGAACGAAAGCTCGTCTCCCGCTGGTCCGGCCCCCTTCGCGTCCGCTCCCGCGCCGTCAACTCGTACGAGCTCGAAGATCTACACGGAAAACTCTTCTCATCCGCTGCCCACGTCCGTCTCCTCCAACCGTTCACTCCTCGTGCCAATACCGCCCTAGCCGCGTACGCCGACGGGCTCGCACTCGCGCGCGCCGCCAACCCCAGTGCCACCCGCCCCGTCTCGTCGTCGTCGACAGCACCGTCCAAGCTCCCAGCTACCCCGAGGCCCGAGTCCCGCTTCCTGCTCGCCCGAGAGGACGCAACTCAGCCAAATAATTACTAGAAACGGCTCGTTTGAGCCCCCCGCCGCTCTTTTTTCGTTTTCCCTTAGTTAAGTCATGTATTATTCCTCACTCGTTTCCCTCCGTCTCTCGCCGTATATATCCCTCTTGCACATACCCTCGCCTCGTCATTCTCAGATACTTGCCTGACTCGAATCCCTTTATATTTTACTAGGTCGCTCGTTTATTACTACGGAATACATTGGTTAGGGGCTGGGTCTATCCTTGTTCGGTTGTGGTGTTTATGCCCGAGGACGGACATTGCTATGAGGGGGGGGACCTGTAGTGGGGGTCCCGGCGGGTACCTGGGGTCCCCGGCCGGGTGTGTTGTGTCCGCGCTTGTCGTCCATAGAATCCATCTTGTCTTCCACCTCCGCGCGCCGAGGTGCCCTCTCCAGCGGACTGAATTTGCCCCGGAACAGGAGTGTACTGGCCTGATGTTGCTCGGGTCAGCTCAAAGAAGATAACAAATCGAACAGATTAATAGACTACATACCTCCTTATGTGAGTTATTCTGATTTGACTTATGGTACTCGTAATCTTCAGGATCAAAGTACCACTCAATGAGGGTAAATTTGTGGTGACCCCATCGCCCAGAACCACTAACGGTTGCCTCGTTGTCTTCGTTCAGTTCTTGGTCAGACACGCCTTGAGTCTCGGAATCCGAGCCGTTGAGGTCAAGCGCTGCCTCAGCACGCTGCTTTTCAGTTGCTGTTGCCACAGTCTCGCGTGGTTTTGCCGCTTTCTTGGTGCGTGGTTTCTTCTTTGGGCGCGTCGTGCCATCGGAGTCACTCCCACTCGTATCCTCCTTTTCCTTCCCCTTCCCTTTCCCCTTCCCCTTCCCCTTCCCACTCGCCTTTGCCCTCGTTCTTCCCTTTGGCTTTGGCTTGCCTGCCTTAGCTGACCCCGAAGCATCCTCCGCCGTACTTGGCTTGTCGCTTGGCTTAGCCACCGACTTGCCCTTGGTTGCAGTCGTCGATTCCGAAGGGGCTGGAGCGATTGGCCGTGGAGTAGTTTGACGGTCGCTAAGAATAGCAAACTCATCTCCAGTCGAGTAGCTAAGGTCAAGGACACTACCAGGGGAACCAGGAGGGGGTTGGGTAGCAAAAGGAGGCGCTCTCGGGCCTTGAGGCGCCATAGGAGGACTGAGGACGCTAGGACTCTGCCGGTACGGTTGAGCTAGGGTCTGAGAATGGACAAATATATAATTGCGAGATTGGCTAGGTAGAAGGGGCTGAGTACAAGGCAGGGGAGTAGGCTGAGATGCCGTGAGGTCTATATGCGGTCGGCGAGTGAAGAAATTGTCGTCCGATGGTAGATCAGAGCTCGAAGGGATGGGACGTGGGCGTGGACGAATGCGTGCATTGGATGCAGGCCAAGTTGGCGATTCGGATGGAATATATGGTTGGGAAAACTGAGCAGAGTGGCGGGTGTCAGCTGGCGATGGAGACTGCACATCCCAGCGAGGTGAGTCTGGAGGGTAGGGCGAATGGCCAATTGATTGGGCGGGCAACAAGGCGACTGGCGTCTGAGCTGCACGAGCACCAGACGACGTAGTTAACGGCCGATTCATTGGCGCAGTCATAGAGCCATGGGTGTGCAGTTCGGCTAGATTAGGGCTACACAAGACATGTAAGCTGTGGATTCGCTCAAAGTCGAGTCAAACTTACAACTGAACATGATAAAACTCAGTTTGGTTCGTTGGGACTTCTCCCAGATAGCGAGAGCGCGGTGGAGAGCGAGGCGGGGGAGGTATATGCGACTGAAGTTGCCTGTAAATGCAAGTTAGATTAACACAATATATACCGGTTTAATGGAGAGTGCTTACAAGACCTGGCGTGAAGGACTGATGCGACCACTTGCCACAGAGGCATAAGAAACATTCAAGCTGGAGTGCGAATTAGAATCGATTCGGAAACGCCAGGAATATACTTACTTGACCAAAGGCGAACCAGCGCGACGGACCCGCGTGGCTGGAGCTCCTTCAGATGTAGGAGGGCGAGGAGTAGTGTTTTCAGACATGACGGAACAAGAGGATTCCAAGTGACTTAAGTCGAGTGGTTTGATATGGGAGCGTATGAGCAATATACGAGCAGTTTGAGCTCACAAGACCCCCGCTTTGGACTTAAATAGGCCATACACTGGGCCTTGCTGATCATACTCGGCGCATTGAACTCATTACTTTGAATAAAAAGACCGAATAACATAAAATTAGGTACAAAAAGGCGTAGTTTTAATGACCGCTTCATTCGTTGAATGCCTTCCCATACGACGCTTGATTTTTTCTCCTCCTACGGCATAAACGTCGGGAGGGAGGCGACGCCGCGCTACCCAAACTCGCCGTAAGCCTTGGGCTCTCACGAATTTCAAAGCCGGTTGAGCCGGCTTACTCATCTCGCGGGTGCCTTGCTTACGCCCAACAGCCAATCGAATTGGTCTTTTACATATACGTTGGGCTGCTCAATTGTGCGTATTTAAATTATATCTTTTTGGTCGCTTCCGGCTTACTCAAACGCCCAGCCCAAAGTCTCGGGTAGATTCAGATACGCTAGAATTGAGTACCGCTATTATCTGCGGATTCATCCACGCGGCAATCCCTAGCACCGCAATGGGGGTCGGCACGCGAAGTGTGCCGTGCCTGTGAGTTATGTAAGCAGAATTCGCACAAAAAGTAGTCCCAGTTGCCCACACCGCGTCAGACATGTCAATTTACCTTGTAAAATACACCAAAAATATGGGAACCGTGCGCGAATATGTATCGGGTAACACAGACCAACCAGACCTTACAGAGAGCTAGTATTTAAGCTTCGGTGTCGTGCGCACAATCTTACGAGTAGCAAAATGGCTGATATGAAAGTCATCTAAAGTGTAGAACTCGCTGCGATTGGCCTTGAGCTCTTCTGTCCTTTTTTTATTGCTTTTTTGGTGTCTTCTATCGCTCACCTAGGCCACTTGTAACATGTCCAACGGGGCGGCAGAAAATTGAAGTTACGTATATAGCTATCCTGTTTCATGCTAAAGATTTAACACTCCTGTATCTTTGATGTACCCCGTAGCTCCTACGACAATGCTCGCTGGAGCTTGCAAACACAAGCTCCGGGTGGCAAGAGCGTTACCTTGAGCCATAGGTTCTTTAGATCGCTTAAACCCATTTACTCACATTTAGCAGGTCATTTCCTGGATACGTATCATCCAGATAGTATAAAACTACGCCGCGCTCATGAGTCAACTCGTATCAGTCAATGGTAAGCTCGCTCTATACTAGGTGTTAAGTGTACACTATTCACACCTCATCTGAGCCACTGGACCCCGTATGAGAAGATATCATGTATATTTCTCCGCATACATGCATTCTAGGGCCTACTATGGCTGATATAGTGACACTCTAGAGTAGTCAAGGCATTACCACGATGCTGAAGGAGGAAAACGGGGCGACAGCAGCAATTGGCAATCGCGAAATCCAAACAAAGCCAAGCAGTTTTACCGTAACTTATATGCCCCAATATTCCCCGGCTGTATGACTTGAAGTCAAACTGAGCTTACATAGCATACTTTTAGAGCATTTATAGTAAAATGGTTAGAAAAAATCTTAAATATTGAGCCTAACAGCACAACTTCCTATGTGAACGCCACTGCTATATTTTAATGTAAAATAGATACAACAATTTGGCCCTTACCGTTTTTCTCAAAGCAGCCTCCTAAACTCAAATGTGCGATTTCCGAAGTCTAATATTTACTCGCGGGGGACAACTAAAAGCTCGTTTTTCGGGACCACAAACCTCTCGCAAAATCCAGCACGTGATTCACAGGCACGGCACGCTTCGCGTGCCGATCCCCAACCGCAAGAACCATGGAAATATTGGTCACATGACTTTTCCGCACCACCTACCTATTTGTCCCTTGGCCCAAAGGTGCGCCACGACTCACCTACTCCCCAGTCTTGTAGCTAAACACGAGGCTCTTGACATACATAATAGGCTTCAACGTCCCGAATTCACTGCCGCCATCCCATTTCTCTCGTACATTAGTATTACAATACCCCTATAGCCTAGCCCACTGTGGAAGGAAAGAAACCCAAAAGTTGGTAAATGCGGAAAATTTACCCTGATCTACTCCAAAATCGGACGTTTCGACGCACTAAAACGAGGAGCATCACGCCAAGCGCCACCTTTTTGGTCCGTCTGTTGTTGCAATGACATCATGCTAAATTTGGTCCTACGAAACGCCACACCAAATTTATGATCGAAGTGGAGCAAATGAATGGAATAGAAGCCCCCAAATTCGGACATTTTCTGGCTTCGCATTTGTTGGATACTTCGATACTAAATCGGACCCCAACTTTTGGGATGATCGCTTGCTCTAGTGGCCGTCTCAATCCAAAGACACGATTGGCCCCTATCCTTCCGTTTGCTGGCTGCTCACTGCTCCCTCTGAAGACTCACTCGCCCTTCATTGTCCGCCCGTCTATTCACAGGGCCGATGAGCGTCCGCGAGACTATACTCAATCACTCTCGAAGGAGTATACGTGATGGCTTCATCGGGAGCTGGCTAACCTCCTCTAGCCACGCATCGGCACATATCCAGACCCTGTCCGAGCTCAAAGACCGTGGCCGCATGTTTCCTATAAAGTTTGATTCAGGATGGGGACACGAGGGTTGCTTGGTCAAGGAGTGGTACAGCCAGCAGTGCCAGTCCAATACCAGGTTTCGGGCGATCGAGCATCGTCAAAACCTCGACGGACCGTTCTTCCACCAGTTCTTGCTACTAAAGCTTGCCGATGGCGCTATATGTCGTGTCGAACGAACCGGCGAGGGATTTCGCGCCTGCGCCGTTCGGTACGTTGGATGTACCGCTAATGATTTTATCCAGTGGTTCCCCAACTCTAACACCTATGACGTATGCTATGTGAACTCGCCTTCTAAGTGTATCGCAAAAATTGATCTGGGCCAGGAGTTCGATATACTAGACGTACTTGCGATATGCTACTCGATACAAAACACCAAGGCGTGCCGCGCATACACTCTGCAGCGGTACAACTGCTACTTCCTGTGCCTCACCGTGCTTGCCGTGCTTACTCGACGCATGGCAAGCTGGGAGACCAGGATTGAGGCTGAAAAATGGGATTTGAGCCTGACCTCGATGTATGAACACTGGAGCAGTCTATCCCCCAAGCAGGCAGAGTATTATCCCATACTGCGTATATGCGCATACCTGGAGCCAGATAACCCACGACGTGCCCAGTTCGTATCCAATATCCTGCGAGAGCATCTGGGATCCCAAGCTGAAGGCTTTGTTCGATGCAATGTCGCGGTAAGACTGACGCTCTGGAGAGCAGACTGGAGATCTGGGCTCTTGGCCGGATTGCTGGCATCGTTGAAAGCCGATCCTGACCCGTTCAAAGACACAAGCTACTGCAGCCAACAACTTAAGCGCGCTGTCGAGACCAGTCGGTCGGACGCAGAGCGTGCAATCATGTCATGTAAAACGCTGCTAGTAAAGAACTACTTCAAGGTGATGGCTGAGGAATCCGCCAAATTGTATGCTATGCGCTATAAGCAATTCAAAAGCCTCCAACGCTTGTGGCAGATCGAGCATCCTGTCTCTCTTGGTAGGCTAGCGTCAAGTCAAGTCGTTGGCTCGTTAGCGGGTTTGCGTGTATTCTTTGCTGCGCCAAGTGGCATATATGCTGATAGCAGCCATAGTAAGTCCCTTTCAAGCCATGCAAATGACATAGTCTCATCGGTTCTCAGCACGCAGGCTACACTCTCAGATATCAATGAGGGTGGCAATGCTGAAGCAAGAATCAATCCTCAGCACTAGCCGGGCTCTAAATGCACTCAAGCAATCAAATGAACAAGAGCAATCGGACGCACTGGATATTCTTTGGGATAAAGCGAGAGCTACAGTTAATGACGAAGCTTGTGGAGCTCTTATAGCGCGAGTACTGGACAGGCTAGCTTCTGCAGGCATACTTACGCCATCAGAGGTGTCGCTATTGCTGGCTTTCTGGCTGGACGAACATGATCCTGCCGCCTTTCTAGCTTGGCCAGCCGCCCCGGATCTTGAAAATATACTTTTTTCATCGATGCAACCGTGCCAAACAGAGATCCGGTTGACTTTAGTGCGTCAAAAAACTGTATATACAGCCCGTTTACTAATACAAGCACACAATTATGTAGGGAAAGCCAGAATTAGCTCATACAAGCATGCCGATTGACGAGTTTCAGGAGACTTATATCAAGGGTCGGATCGCTGCTTATGCAAGGCGTGTCGCTATACACCAGCTAGCTGCTGAAAAACTTGTCATCGAAGACGTGGAGGAGGCGATGAGGCAGGTGTGGAAAGGGCTACCGCTAGGATTCGGTGCAGTCGGGTTAGCGTCTTCACTAGAGGCAGATGAAACCGTAAAGCTAGCACCAGCTACACGAGTCCTTAGGGCCTGTCGCGCATAGCTTGCGAACTGTTTTGGGATTTTTCTCCTATTTTCTCATGTTCACTTGTATTGCACTTTTATAAAGCATAGACATTTGCGCCGGTTGCAATTCTATCTTTTTGGTGTAGCATGCCCACAAACCTATCAGTATATAGCTCCTGCATCTGATCTTAGTTCGAGCTTATTACATGGATCCTGTGATTCAGATGGTAGGTAGCTTTGAACTACATCTAGGACACCCGATCACCTCAGACATGCTAGGATCGTTCCGCTCCAGTTGCCTGATGCTTGCTATACTTTTGTCCCGAAGTTGTAAAGAACTGGGGATGTGACACATTGAAGGTCTGCGAGATAGTCAACTTATTACATACCTAGATAGCTAACTAAGTGCAATATTGCGCTATCGTTTGCGGCATATGCGCCAACACTGCACCGGCGCGCATATTCTGGGTGAATGTCAATGGTGTGATGCTATGGTTACTGGATTGTGTAGATATCTGTTACGTACTGGTTCGAGAATATTGGTTGTACTGATTATGTCACGGCGCTTAGTTGCTATTTGTGTGGCCGATACAAGGCACATATATACATTGTGACCCTCTCCTGTTTCGACCATCACACCCGTTGCTCTCATCTCTGTACTGCGCTGGTCTCTCCTCCCCTCACCACTTAAAGTCAGATCTAACGCACTAGATCATGCACCGGAAGGATGTTTGGTTTATTCGGCGGTTCGCGCGGTGTAAATCACTTGACTGTTGCCTACCGAGCGGGATTGCTTCTTAAAGAGAAGCGTCAGTTGGCGAGTTATCGAAGTAACCGAAGCTGACCGAAACTTCTCTGGCACTGTGATAATGTGCTCTGTCGTTCGATTTCGTACCGAAAGCCCTGATCTTCGTTTCCGGGGTTGTGCGCGATGATAACACTTCAAGGTACGTACCTTGTTTTTTGTCATAACATACAGCGAGCTGATGAACTGTCAATACGAATGTGAAGGACACCCACTACGTCGAAGAGTCTTCCTATAGTGAATTACGATTCACCTTCTGGGTGGGTTGTCTGGCAACAATCACGGCAAAGTGGTAGCAGGAGACGCAATCGCAGGCTAGGCAACTTATCGGGATCACTCCGAGTGAACAACTTCGAGTAGAATTGTCTATCTAGACTCATTCAGGTCGGCGATTTGGGACTCCGCTGCGCTATTATTGTATATTGTAACGACGGAGAACAGACTCCCTTCGGTTGAGAGTTGCGGTGTTGCGGCGGTTGGGTTTTGGTTGTAAGATCATTTCCCCGTCTATATCTAACTTGAACTAACCCGTCGTGTAGAGACATCTGGTCGTCCCACTGAACATGGCCACTACTGACACTAAAAACCCCGCCATCTCATATTCAGACGAGACATGGGAACGATTCGTAAGCCTCTCGAATTTCTTGCTTCTGCTCGTCACTTACTGTGGTCGTGTATTTTCTCTTATCCTATTGCTTACTTATTGGCTTCATATCCTTGCCTTGGCCCCTCGCTTGCCCCTCACACACACTCCATTCTTCCTCTCGCAATCCACCACAACAGCGCCCCAGGCAAACGGCTCGATCTGTCTGTCTTACCGATACTCGGCATTCATCCTCAACTCATTTGGAACTTCATCCGCCGTGACGTAGACCTATAGTATTTACGCAATCAATACTGGGGCGGCAGACGTTCACGTTAGTATCAGACGGGAGTGTGTGATAGGGATAGTATCGGTACGATTTCTGCCACTTGGGTAAGTTTGCCCCATGTTTACTGTCTCGTTCATTGACGGAGCAGTAGTTTGTTGGGACGAGCCTAGCAGGCGTCGAAATTGCTACTCCGTCAGCCAGGATACCGATTTCACAAACACCGACTTCTTAAAGTATACTTCCTGCTTCCACCTTCTAATTCCTCCTCCCACTAGGATCGCGTAACAGCTTCGGTAGAACTCGGATAAGTTTCAGGTGAAGAGCACACATGTTGGACGGAGTCCCCGGGCCTACGAATGTTGACTCGTTCAGAGACGTCATTAGATCTGTTTTCTCTCCTTGCCTAGTGCTCTCTTTCATCTGAGTATGTATTCTATGAATGCAGGAATAGGGTGGGCAAGAGGGCTAGTTATGCTGGCCCCCGGAGAGACAGATGATGAACTATATTTTGTGAGTAGACAGAGATCAACTCAGAAATATACGGAAACGATAAGTTTGTTACGCAAGTGCAGAAAAACAATGTCGCGAAAAGATTCTAAACGCAAAGCGCCATGAGGAAGCGGTACTCTGGCTTGGTGATTTGTTGGATGATGTTTGGGCTGTGGATCGGTGCTTCAAGAAGTTGGTATTCATCAACACCAAAGATACCGACAAATCATCAACATAAGTAAACCATATACCACCTAGCATAAGAACAAAAAATCAATCATTCGGGCCGGCGACGCATTATCGTCAGAAGACCTCAGTCGTCTTTTCATCGCTCCTGACAACCCGGATGTGTCAAAATTCAACATTTCGCCCTCTGCTGTTCCCCTTTCAACATCCTTTACTCCTTTCGTGAATTTCGAGTGTCCACTTTCGATAATAAGAATGATAAAAATTCACAAGAAAAGACTGAAATTTCCATATGTCGAATTTTGACATGTTGGCTTTGTGCAGAGTCGCTCCGCCCGGCTCAAGCAGCGAGTTGATGTGTTGCAGATCACAGTAGGCACGTGGTGCACAGCATTGATTGACGTGACAGGAACATCTATAAAGCGAGCATCCTAGAGCGACTCATCCTGCTTATTCCCTCATTGTTCGCTCTCGTGCTCGTATCTAAGGTCACTGCCGCGCTACAGAGAACCTGTTCTAATACCAGGAGTTCGATCTACTCTGGATTCGCTATCCTCTTCTCCTGCTTTTGTTGTCCGTCCAGCGCGTGACTTCTGGATATGCCCATTGCCGCTTGCAGATCCTTGTGGCCTCGTTTGCAAAGGAAGACGCGCTACGACTTTCTTGGAAGCTCACTTACCTCCTCTCGCCTCGTGTCCGAACGCATACTCGCCTGGTCCGGGTCCAGCGACCGAGGTCACTTGTTTTCCATGAAGTTCCACTCGCAATGGGGGCACGAGACCTGCCCCGTCATGGAATGGTACAGTCAACAGCGCCAGTCGAGCACCAGGTTCCAGTCGATCGAGCACCACAGGGACCTGGATGGCCCGTTCTATCACGAGTTTCTGCTGCTCAAGCTGACTGATGGAGCTGTATGCCGAGTTGAGCGCATTGGCGAGGGCTCTCGCACCGACGCTATCCGGTACATGGGATGTACCGCCCACGATCTTATTCAGTGGTTCTCCAAGGCGAAGCATATATCATTCTCGGTGAGATCACCGTCTGAACTTATCGCTAAGGTTGATCTAGGTCGCGAGTTCGACATACTGGACGTGCTTGCTGTCTGCTACTCAGTCCAAAATACCAACAGATGCCGCGCTTACACTCTGCAGCGGTACAACTGCTACTTTCTATGTCTCACTATCCTGGCCGTGCTTACTCGACGCGTGGCGAGCTGGGAGACGAAGGTCAAGGCGGACGAATGGGACTCGAGCCTGGCCTCAATGCACGAACGTTGGGGTAATTTGCCATCCGATCAAACAAAGCAGTATGCGATACTGACTATATGCGCATACCTGGAACCGGAAAACCCGCGACCTGCTCAGTTCTCATTCAATGTGTTGCATGAGCACCTGAGATCCCACGCCGAGGGCTTTTCTCAGTGCCGGGAAACCATGATGCTGACGCTTTGGAGATCAGACTGGGAGTCTGGGCTCCGGACCGGGTTGATCGATTCACTATGCACCATTCCCGATCTCTTCGAAGACACGGGGCATTGCAGCCAACAGCTCAAGCGTGTGGTCGAAACAAGTGGAGAGGACGCGGAGCAGGCTGTCATGTCATGCGAAGCGTTGCTGGGAAAAAACTACTTCAAATTTGCCGCCGAGGAAGGAGCGAAGAAAACGGCTAGGACCAACGATCTGTGGAAAAACCTTCAGCGATTGTGGCATATCGAGCATCCTGTCTCCATCCGCATGCTAGCATTAAGCCGGGCATATGGCTCACTCGCAGGTGTACTGCTCTTCCTTGTTCCACCGAGCATGTATGCTTATAGTAGCTATGGTAAGTCCCTATAACGCCCCGTCAGAGGAACGCTCTCATCAGCGCTCAGATCTCAGGCTGTTCTCCCACATATCCACGAGATTAGCAGTACTGAAGCAAGGATCAATCGAGTTCACTATCCAGGATCTAGATGCGCTAGAGCAATCAGATGCGATGCAAGCACTTTCGGACAGAGCAACAGATATAGTCAACAACGAACTCATGGGGTCTTCCATAGTGAGAATACTCGACCGGCTAGTTTCCACAGGCGTACTTCCGCCATCAGAGGTGTCGTTCGTGCTAGCCTGCTGGCTAAACAAAAACGCCTTTGCCTCACTTTTAGCCTCGCTAGCCGCCCCAGCTCTCACCGATATGGTGTCGGTATTAACAGAAGCACGTCGACCAGGCATACAAATAGCTCTGGTGCGTAAGTCCACGCAATCTAAGCCTAGTCAGTGACACAAACCAACAGTCATATAGGACGCACTAGCATCGGATAGTACCTGCGTGACAGTCAGGGAGTTTCAAGAGTTCTATATCAAGCATCGCGTCGCAGATCACGCGAGACGGGTCGCTCTTCACCGTCTAGCTGCCGAAAAATTCGTGATCGAGGATGTCGAGGAGGCAATGACAGAGGTGTGGAAGGCCCTCCCGTCGGGGTTTGGTGCGTGCAAGTTGGCGCCTGTGGATAAACCGGCGGGGGCCGCTGAGGGTGCGTAATGACCGAATGACGACCCAAGTTTTCTTTTCCCAAAATCGTAACCTTTTCAGTGAGCTACTCATTGTCTAATGTCTGCCATGCATATGTGTGCTCGGAGACAAGCCATTTGTAGAGCATTGGTATCTACGCCGAGAATAATATGTAGTTTCAATGTACTACATAGGTGAATCGAGAACCGAAGGGCGGGCTGAATCATACGGGCTTGGGCGTACGCGCAACAGAGATTACTGAGCCGGAATTTTGGAGCGTAGCCGGAAGTCAGGTCTAGCAAACGTAGGAGCTATTACTCCGTTAGTCGGAATACGGAGACTACAATCCTCGACTCCCTATGACATACTTGTTGTTTTCTGCTTTTCCGTTCTACTCGCATCGAAATCGTGCAACACACTCAATAGAGAGACAAAACTCGATCCCAGACAAGTCCCGGGTAAGAATTTTACACGTTGGACCTGAGAACGGAACCAGGTGTCGGCAAGGATGATGGCCCTGCGGTGAAAGTTACGGTTCGATTGTTTTCGGAGTTGTCTGCTTTGATGAATATACTAGCATTCTATTCCTTGTATTTGACACACAACAAAGATAACAAAGCGGGCTGAAGATGTGAGCGCCGGGGGTTGTTTGGGGCTGGAATGGTCGTTTGGGGCTTCGCATGGTTGATACTTGTCAGAATCGAAGCTAGTAAGAAATTTGTGAGATAAACCGTTTACCGGCTGATATAAAAAAGCATCACCACCCAGGCTGGTGCCACGATAGCTCCGGAAGGCCCCGTTTTGTCTCTACGCGTTTGACTCGAGCGGACAACCGGTGCGTCCCCAGGCACGAGGAGCACGAGGCGCACAGCATTGACGTGACAGGAACATCTATATATGAAGCGTCCCAAAGCACTCACCCTGCTCGTTCCCTCTTTGCTGGTTTCTACACTGGGACCTATAGTCACTACCGCGCCAGCGAGAACCAGGTTTGACGCCAGGTGTTCGATCCACTTTGACTTCGGCGCTCTTTGCTCCCGCTTTTGCTATCTATCCAGCGCACACGCTCTATTGCTCCATGGCGGCTTGCAGATCACTATGGTCGCGTTCCCAAATCAAGGAGCGCAGCGAGTTTATCGGAAGCTCACTTACCTCCTCTCGCGCCGTATCTGAGCGCATACTCGCCTGGTCGGGGTCCAACAACCGAGGTCGCTTGTTCGCTATGAAGTTTCACTCGCAATGGGGACACGAGGACTGCCCCGTCATGGACTGGTACAACCAGCAGCGCCTGTCTAGCACCAAGTTCCGGTCGATCGAACACCGCAGGAGCCTCGAGGGACCGTTCTATCACGAGTTTCTGCTGCTCAAGCTTACCGATGGCGCAGTATGCAGAGTCGAGCGTACTGGTGAGGGCTCTCGCGCCGACGCTGTCCGGTACATGGGATGTACTGCCCACGACCTGATCCAATGGTTCTCTGAGACGGGCTATACCGTGTTTTCGGTCAAATCACCGTCGGAATCTATCGCTGAAGTCAATCTAGGTCGGGAGCTCGACATTCTAGACGTACTTGCGGTGTGCTACTCGATACAAAACGTCAATTCATGCCGTGCATACACACTGCAGCGGTACAACTGCTACTTCTTGTGTCTCACTGTCCTGACCGTACTTACTCGACGTGTCGCAAGCTGGGAAACAAAGATCAAGGCGGACGAGTGGGACACGGGCCTGTCCACGATGTACGAACGGTGGAGCAGCCTATCCCCCGACCAGGCAAAAGAATACCCGATACTGGCTATATGCGCATACCTTGAGCCAGACAACCCGCGACGAGCTCAGTTTGTATTCGATATCCTGCGAGAGCACTTGGGATCTCAAGCCAAGGGCTTCGCTCGGTGCAACAAAGCGATGAGGGTGACGCTCTGGAGAGCAGACTGGGAGTCTGTGCTCCGGGCTGAACTGATTGATTCACTCAACGCCGTTCCTGACCTTTTCAAAGACAGAGGCGACTGCAGCCAACAACTCAAGCGTGTGACCGAAACCAGTAGAGAGGACGCAGGGCAGGCAATTCTATCATGTCAAACACTGCTGACAAAGGGTTACTTCAAAATTTGGGGTCAGGAAACATCTAGAATATATGCTAGGATCAACGAGCTTCAGAGAAACCTGCAGCGCTTGTGGCATATTGAGCACCCTGTCTCTCTCAGCAAGCTGGCGTTAAGTCGCATGCTTGGCCCGTTCGGGGGTCTGCTTTATTTGTTGGCTCCATCGAGCGTCTATTGTAACAGTAGCTTCGGTAAGTCTTCATCACGCCACTTAGGACAGATGATCTTATAGTGCTCAGAGCACAGGTTATGCTCCCGGATATCGGTCAGAGTGGAACTACTCAAGCTGGGATCAACTGGACTCGCTAGCCTCATTCTAGATAAGCTGGAGAGATCCAATGCAATGCAAGCTCTTGAGGACAGGGCGAAAAATGTAGTCAGCAATCAGGATAGCGGGTCACTCGTAGTACGAGCACTTGATAGGCTGGCTTCAAAAGACGTACTTCTGCCACTAGAAGTGTCGCTTGTGCTGGCCAACTGGCTTTCTACAGATGATTTTGCTACACTTCTAGCCGCGCTTGCCACCCCAGGTCTTAACGAGATGCTATCATCGTTAATACAGCCACGTCAAACAGAGATTCAGCTGATCCTCGTACGTCGGAAAACCATGCTGCATCATTGATATGAGCTCACAATCATGCAGGGCGATCCAGAGCATTATAAATACACGACAATCGAGGAGTTTCAGGGGACGTACGTCAAGCATCGAATCACTACTCACGCAAAGCGTGTTGCTGCACATCAACTGGCTGCCGAGAGGTTTGTTGTAGAAGACATTGAGGAGGCGATGAGAGAGGTGTGGAAACGGCTTCCGCTAGGGTTCGGTGCGGTCGAGTCATCGCCGGTGGACGATGTAGTGGAAGCCGCTAGGGGCGCGCACTACGACTAAAAGGTGATCTAGACAATACCTGTCTCGTATCTCAACGTATCTCAACTGTTATTTATCCGAGGTCTACTATCTATAATGCATGCTCAACGTCAAGCCATCTGTACGGCATGAATGTTTGCGCCGATGTAACATATACCTAAATCCGGAACGAAACGGCGGTTTCTATCATATTGACACGAGCGCACTGGGCGGACTCGGGTATCAAACTTCTATAGTCCGAAGACACATTTTCTTCATAATCGCATATTTCTTATTATACGAAGGCTTAGCTTCATGCAGCGATAGTTCAAGGTAAGGAAAAACAGAGAAAAACCAATGAAGCATAGAAGTCCGTAAGAGACATCCCAGATGTATGTCTGGTTCGAAGACCACAATCTCGATTCCTAAATGTCTCTTGTACTTCTGTTTGCTCCGAAGTCGTAAAGTCCTGAGAATGCGACCCGTCTAAGTTTTTCAGAACCGAATCCGCCTTTTGCATACCTCGGCGGCCGGTGCTATCCAAGGTTGCGTTCTTGTTTCACGATATATGCGCAAATATCAGATCGTTTATCTAAGCGCACATGTTTCGGGTGCGTAACACTTGCGTGTTGCTGTCTACGGGCGAGATTGGAATGAGACGCGGTGGTTGCTTTTTTGGATATGCTAGTTGCAGATCGCATCACGGCGTGATTGGGTTGCTGGTGACAGAGATGGCGCGAAAAGGTTAATCGATGATCACGACTTCGAGCTCTGGTAGGCAGAAAATTGCGAAAACTGAACTTACTTCCACCCTCAACGCTATGTTATTCTCTCAGATTGCGCGCTTGCTTCTTCGAACGGAGTCTGCAGAATGTTCATGTAAGTACAAGCGCGTTCTGGCATATGAATGGCCCGTAACCGAATCATGTGCGAAAGCGCAGTATATGCAGAGTAAGTACACGGTTAACTTACCCATCTTCCACGGGTATAAATAGGGGTCGTTTTGACCCCGCCCTCAATGCTTTCATTACTTTCGTTGCTTTCTTTTCTCACACTCTGGTGTAGTCTCTTATATGCGTTTCACCTACTCTTTTATTCTATACATTCTGCTTGTTATAGAGTGTTCAGTGTGATACGCGCCGGACTGGTGGTGCACGAAAGCCTAACTTGTTGTTGCGATTACGTCACAGTTCATGGCGCTTAGCGTCGATTAGTAACGTTGGTCTGTTTACTCATCTGCCATTCACGACCACTTCACCTATCGGTTCGTATCATTGCGCTCAGCTTGTGTTTCCTTCTCTCGCCTCCTCCCGCATCGTATTCAACACAGCTCATTTCGCCCCAAGAGGAAGGTCGATTCGTTCCATTCGACAGCCTCGGCTACTAGGGGCGTCGAAAAGAGGTAGATACTGAACGAGATGTCAAAGTGACATGAGCTGACTAGAACTGCTCTGGCACTGTAACAGTGTCTTAGGCTGTTTGATCCCATTACGAGATCCCTCCCCCTCGTACCCGACGTGACTCGTCTGGGAGTGCAATATCTGCGCAACCAGATACCGACATATCCCATGGCTCTGAAGGCGAGCCGTGTGCGGAAAAGGCTACACACAGCAGTATCTCTCGGCTCTTACGCTCGAACTCTCCTACCGCCTCGCACCATGCCTTACAAGTCGTCTAGTCGGCTATCGCCACCGTGGTCTTGTTCGTTGCCCGTGCAGGTGCCCAGTCTACCGTAACCGAGATTGGGTCGATGACTCTACGGTTGACGCTGGTGTCACACGGGATATTATCTAACTCAGCCCTTTCTGGACGGATGATAACTCGGATGGCAAGTACTATTGCGGAAGGCATACGTCGATGTCGACGACAAGGTCGTACGTGATGTTGTATTTCCAAGGTTTGTCCTTCAATCATACGTGGGTTGCATGAGTTTGATGCTGATGCGATCGTAGATCTAGATACCTCGATCACCTACTACGCGCACAGATCACCCGATAAAGGCGTTGCGATCCTCGCACTCAACGGTCATCCGTACAACGCGACTTAGAGAGATCAGAACGCGGCGAGTGCGGTGCAACGTCAACACAGATGTGGACCGCGGCGCGACTACCCGAGGGCGACCCTCAGTTGGTTCTTGGGGCCACCCCGAGCCTCACGAACTTGAGCGGGACCGTCGGGTTGAATTACTCCGGGTGAGTTACCGAGTGTGATCTATTTTCGTTACTGATATGATTTTGGTTGTACAGCGTTACCTCTGTGCGGCAGCGAGAGCGTCACACCGCTCGATCCCGGCCCGTAAGGTCCTCCTCCGATCCCAATATAGCTCGAGCTTATCCCGTTCGTAGTAGTGCGTCGATTCTTCCATCCGGCGCTGTCATCTTCGACAACAAACATTCTACGATCTAACATCCGAATGCGAGCTGGCGAATTTTCGTGAGCTCCACCAAGTTTCGCTTCTTTCTCGCCACTCATGCTTCCTCTCGATCACGCAAGAGGGCACTGAAAACCGCCCTCTACTTTAACGGCACTTGACGTTCTTCCATCGTTCTCGGTTCTTCTGCTACCTTTACATTTCCTAAAGCGAACGGGTGGTACTTCTGCGACGACTGCTAGCTAACGCGAACGTGGGCCTCAGCGTTGAGGGAGGAGAAGGAGAGGTTATAGATACTAGCACGCCGGTGATCGTCTTAGAGGTATGTTCTCTTTTAGTTCCTATCATACTTTGGGTATTAACGCAAGGGGTTCGATTTGAATAGACCTCACAAAATGCTTGGTGGAGCAAGCGCGGTTTGAGTGCTGGGGAACACGCCGTGAAGATTGCGCATGTCGGCCGGAACACCGAGTAGGCTAACGTCGACTCCTTCATGTATATCTATCCCGAAGTCTGTCAATTTTTCTACCCGGTATCCCTCGACCTTATACTCATCAGGATTTATCGTAGTGACCCGTCGTTGAAATCCGCTTCGCATGAACTGAGCGAAACCATGATTGGCACGATCATTGGTGCCGTCGTCGGCGGAGTGATCTCACGCTTTGATCTCGTGGTGTTTAGCGTTTTGTTCCGCCGAAAGCGCGCTCTAAAGGAGACACACGAGGTGGGGAAGCCGGATATAGCGGACGGTGCAGCTTCCAAAGAGGGGATCTGAGGGCAAATTGGCTACCGCAGTGAGTGTCTCTTTCGACGAATGATTTCGAATGAAACTGACTAGGTATGCTGAGTAGGACGAAAATACTGAAGAGATTATTTTGGTCTAAGATCAATATATCAATAATCTAACAATAACCGTTGTATTTTGCGAATGTCAAGTTTCGCGGCGAGTTATCAAGCAATGAAGCATTATGGATAAGGAATACCGTGCGAGTTTTTTACGGGGTTGATCAGCTGTTTGTTGTGATGGATATAGGAGTATATCAGTTGTGTTTCGGAATGAAGTGAACAAACTTGTAACTATGCGGACCCAACATGTGTATAGGTGTGACGGGCAAGGGAGGTAATCATACACAAGACCTCCGCAGTCGATGCACTTCGAACTGGTTGTTGATCAACCCGTTCAGTCGCTCTGCTACGAGATCTGGGTATTTGTTGAGCGAGTCAATAACACACATGCGGCGAGCCGCTGAAATTTGACGAATTTAAGTGAGCGCGTGAGCGCTTGGTTTGTTCTGCAGGTTGCCGTTGGTGGATGGGAAACGCTCGGCGCTTGATGACCAATTCTCTACAGTCGAACCTCCATGATACGGGCGTGATCGTTTTGTTTTCCAATTAGCGTTTCTGCGCATCAACAGTTTTTTGACCACACGTACAATCCAAGACGGCAAGCCGCTTTTCTTAGGTAATCGCTAGTCGCCCAGCTTAGAAGTCAACGAAGAGTGCTAGGGTGACGCCAAGCTGGCTGCTGTCTCTAAGTCTATCTACCTTGCGCGTGGTTTGTAAAAGAGGTGGTCTCTGTCTCAGGACGACATAATTATTGTTGTATACGCAGTGGTGGCTGTGAGCGCAACGAAGCGGGTGGCAAAATTTGAAACTGGATCAGGAAGCGAATCAAGTGCTTTCCCGTTACCTTGCTCTTGCAAGGTTCTACCGGCTCATAAATGTCACAATAGACTTGGGGCGATTTGTGTACAAATATTGACGTCTGTGCATGTGAGTCTGGTTCTCTTTGTTTGCCTCGACTAGCCTTATTGTTCTCTAATTGAAATTGCGGCCACGCCACCTCTGAACGAACTTTTCTGCACACACGCACCTAGTTAACACACGATGGTCGACCGTGCCAAACTCTAATGCTATGTATAAACGAATAAACACTAGATATATTTATTTGTACATAAAATCGACGTATTCAATTAAAGATTCGACATAGGGGCCACTACTTCATTGTACCAAGTCAACGTCTTCGCATCAAGCCTTTCTAGTCTCGTCCTCGTCGGCCAAATCTGGATCTAAAGGCTGCATCAGTATGGCTTCATCGAAATCCCACAGGATCCGAATTGTACCACGGCCTGAGCTCCGCGAAAGAGCCACATACATGTTGAACTGAGTTAATTTCTTCCCCGATGGCGGTGAGGATATGTCGACGATTACCGATTAGGTGGTCTGTCCTTGGGGTCGATAGTCGGTAAACGTATATACAGTCGCTTTTATTTTCTTCGAAAACGACACGGGCTCCCTCAAAGTACGAAGCGGGATGTTTGAACTAACATGACCCGGCTCATTATGGCTACGTATAACTGACTCAAGTTTATATCAAAAGAAATCCGACAGCCCATGGGAGAGCGGTGAGCTCTATTTAAAGTGACTCTCCCAATCCTAAAAACTGACCTGCAGTGTTACTTAGATACGCCTGAAGGGCTTGAATATTCAACCTGGGATATGACACCAGAATTCCGCGCGGTGTTTAACGAAGTTTGCACGAAAGGCTATAAGCCACGAGTGCTGGAAGTGTACGACGAGTTGGATCATCCGACTCACCCGAATTGTGCTCCTGGCAAGGTAGCGGAGGCCATGGTCTATGTGATCTGTACTCTCGAGGAGATGTTGTTCAAGGGAGTGAAAGTTGGGAGTGGTTAGCTGTGGATGTTATTTGCCAATACTGTTAGTGTTCAACTTATTGAACCTGCCCCTGCTCCGCCTTCGCCTCTGTCCGTAGCCGCTTCTTCGATGCGCAAGGCATCTGATATGCGGGGTAGGCCGACACCATGTTTAATTGTATTCCATATGTTCAACCATTGTGACTTGTGATTAATAATTCCATGTGGCTCGCATATAATCATGCAATGTACATTCTGTCTTTTTCATCTAATCACGTGCATATCGCCGAGCAAGGTAGCTGTCGCCAGAGGCGACGCTCTAGAATATCTGAGGAGCCCGTATCGCTGGGGTTCGATTGTACAGTCAAGCTCGTTCATTTACGCGATGGCGCGTACAATTCAAATTCTAAGCAAGAGGCTTTCGCCGAACACATGCAGTCTGTGCTTCTGGGTAGCTATGATTAAGAATAAAATGTTTGTAGACGATTGGAACTTGTCATGAGGCAAAACGCCATGAGTATATATCATTTGAGCAACCTATGCGATACTGAAGTTCCCTTCACTGGGGAAGTCCAAGTCAAGCGCGTTGGCTGCACGCCAAAGTAGCGGGCTGAGTCAGCATTAAAAGCTCACGCTTCCGAGTGGTTTGTGCAAATGAGCAAGGTGCAAATTAACGTGTTCGACTGCAGTTCCAACTTTGTGATTACTTGATTGTAATACAGTTTTTTTGGCACACAGGAAGAATACTTTTCACTATTAGCACCTCAACAGACTCAGAAGTGTCTGTGATCCTCATGGTGTGCGCGAGGAAGTATGTATTTCTCGCGTTCTCCGCCACTCGACCTCATGCACGAACACGAGGCTCTCGGCATACATGAAGCCGAACCTCCCGCAGATGCTCGTACCAGCCTCTCTAGATCGTCCTCGTAGCCCGAGATTGCTTCATTTTTTTGTACCGTTGCAGGCCTGCCCAGAGTTATCATCCACCACAGAGCTCGCTGTCCAGTCCTTGCTCGAGCTAGCGCTACTCCACTCGTCGCTTATCTTGAGCCCATCCATCCACAAGATCGATGAGCCTTCGCGAGACATTGTTCAATCGCTCCAAAAAGAAAGAGCGCAACGAGTTCTTCGGAAGCTCGCTTACCTCCTCTCGGCTTGCCTCCGAACGCATCCTCTCATTATGTGGCTCCAATGATCGTGGCCGCCTGTTTGTCATGAAGTTCACTTCGGAGTGGCAGCAGTCAGACTGCTCCGTCATGAAGTGGTACAATCAACAGTGCAAGTCGAGCACCAAGTTTCGGTCGATCGAGCATCGCAGAGATGCCGAGGGACCGTTCTTTCACGAGTTCCTACTCCTCAAGCTCACAGACGGCGCTGTCTGTAGAGTCGAACGCACCGGGGAGGGGTCGCGGGCTGACGCGATCCGGTACATGGGATGCACGGCCAACGATCTGATCCAGTGGTTCACTGGCCCGGACTACGCAGCGTTCTCGGTGAAGCGTCCTTCTGAACGTATTGCTGAGGTGGATCTATACCAAGAATTCGACATCCTGGATGTACTCGCAGTGTGCTACTCGATAAAGAACATCACTAGATGTCGCGCGTACACTCTACAGCGGTACAACTGCTACTTCCTGTGTCTCACCGTCCTTGCCGTGCTTACTCGGCGTGTGGCGAGCTGGGAGACAAAGATCAAGGCGGACGAATCGGACACCAGCCTGAATGCGATGTACGAACGGTGGAGCAGCCTATCTCCCGACCAGGCAAAAGAGCATGGCATACTGGCTATATGCGCGTATCTCGAGCCAGATAACCCACGACGTGTTCAGTTCATATTCGATCTACTACGAGAGCACCTGGGATCTCAAGCCGAGGGCTTCGCTCAGTGCAACAAAGCGATGAGGCATGCGCTCTGGAGAGCAGGCTGGGAGTCTGGGCTCCGGACTGGACTGATCGAATTACTAGGCACCATACCCAACCTGTTCACAGACACGGGCTACTGCAGCCAACAGCTCAAGCGTGCGGCTGAAACTAGTGTATCAGACTCGCAGCTTGCCATCATTTCATCCGATACACTGCTAGCACGGAATTACTTCAAGGTTGCGGCTGAAGAATATGCCAGAAAGATGGCTCGGACTCACCAGCTCTGCAAAACCCTGCAGCGCTTGTGGCACATCGAGCATCCTGTTTCTTACAGCAAGTTAGCGTTAGCTCAAATGGCTGGCGGACTTATAGCTACATTTCTAGCTCTGACACCATCGAGTCTGTTTAATGATAGCAGATATGGTAAGTTCTTGTTATACTCTTAAAGGGGAGATGTGTTCATCTGCACTCAGAACGCAGAATTTTCTCCCAGACATCGATGAGAGTGGCAGTTCTAAAGCATAGTCATATTCTGTTCACTTCCTATATTCTAGATACACTACAGGAATCAGACACAATGGAGGTTCTTTGGGACAGGGCATTGGATTTAGTCGGCGATGAGCCCGGTGGGTTTCGCGTAGTGCGAGTACTTAATAGGCTAGCTTCCACCGACGTACTTCCACCGTCAGAAGTTTGGCCCGTACTAACCGATTTCCTTGAAGACCACAAAGACTGGCCTCTCGTACTTCTAGCCTCGCTAGCGGCGCCAGGTCTCGACGATACGCTGTCCTTAATGATCGAAGCATATCCAACCTGGATCTGGTTGACTCTGGTACGTTAGCAAAGCATCCTGTATACAGGCCTGGTTATTGAAACGAAAAAAATGCAGAGCAAACCAGAAATAGACAACACATGCATGACAATCGAGGACTTTCAGGAGACTTACATTATGCATCGAATTGCTGCTCATGCAAAGCGCGTTGCTGCACATCAGTTGGCTGCCGAACAGGTTGTCATCAAAGACATTATAGAGGCAATGGGAGAGGTGTGGAAAGGGCTACCGTTGGGGTTTGGTGCAGTTGAGTTAATGCCCTCAGTAGAGGTAGCGAAAACAGTTGGGAGCGGTACTGACTGAACATTGACCTGCGGTCGATCGTGCCTCGGATTAATATCGCATTTGGACACATATTGCCTAGTATCTCATATGTAACATAGATACTCGATGTATAGCTATTTATAAAGCATGAACGTTTGCACCGGCTAGAATTGGACCTTTTTAGGGTACTCCGTACGCGAATCTAGTGCGGAAGAAAATCTGGTCTCAGGTTAATCAGAGCATTCCGCAGAAACCCCGGGGCTCAAACTTTGAAGCGTACTAGTCTCATCAACACTCAGACCGCAGGTTATTATCCCAGACAACGTTGAAAGTCGCAATGGTGAAGATTGGATAGAAGATAGGCAATGGCACGATTCTCGAAGCACTAGTCCCATCAAGTCGAGTACTGGAGCTTGCTCCGTACTTTACGACAACCACAGGCAATAACGAGCTCGGCGGGAAAGCCATAGTGCGAACACTCAATTGCTTATCTTCCTCACGCGTACTTCCGCCAACAGAGGTATCCCTTGTGCTAGCCCGGGAGTTCCACGAGCCCCACTTTGCCGCCTTTTTAGCCTCGCTAGCAGCCTCAAGTATCAACAGTGTACTGTCAATACTGACGGAGGCACATAAATCAGGCATCCAGTTAGCTATGGTGCGCCTATACAACATACATCGGAGTCTAATCAGCAATAAAACCACAATCGTGTGGGGCGGTCTAGGGTCAGAGAATACCTGCGTGACAATCGAAGAGCTTCAGGACACTTGTATAAAGCGTTGAATTGCTGCTCACGCAAGGCGCGTAGCTCATCACCAGCTGGCTGCCGAACAATTCGTCATCGAAGATATCGAGGAGGTAATGCGAAGGGTGTGGAAAAAGATGCCGTCGGGGTTTGGTGCGGTCATGTTAGCGCCGGCAGATGAAGTAGTGGAAGCCGTTGGAGGTGAGTGACGACTGAACTCCGACCAAGGTGTTATGTTGTCTCCTTTTGTAATATGTTTGAGCTATTTTCTCGCCCGGCGTCGAGCCACCTGCCAAGTATGCATATTTACACTCATTATAATTTATTACCCCATTATAATATTAACGAACACAGACCCATTAAGAAAGAGTGTTTTGGCGTATATCAAGTCGAGCTCACTACAGACAAATAGGCACCCGACCCCCGGAACCCAACACCTATCCGCACCCCAGAGGACTACGCCCCATCCCATTCGATAGCCAGATAGATACTACATATTCTTCCTGAAGCACAGCTGAACCGTTGAGAGTGAAATGGACCTAAGTTCTTTGCAGTCAAACTTGCGGTTAGCATACGGGGTGGCTCCTGCTGTGCATTCTTGCGAGTTTGTTTGGTATATATGCGCCAGCCAGAGGCATGGATCTTTGCGCAAACGCGCGCTTCGCGGCAGCAAAGCACTTGTGCGCTATGCTTATTAGGGGATCAGGACTTACCAAGGGTTCCCGCTTGTTGAGATACGCTGGCGTAGCATGGTTGAGTTCCTGGGGAGAGTGTCAGTACGAAGGAAGCCGCATGATCACGACTTCGGACTCTTACAGGACAGCCGTGAATGTAGAGATTAATCCTAGTCTCAAGTTGAGCTACTCTCACAATTTGTGCGCATACATCTTCGAACTGACGGTTCAGCGTGACGCGGGTAATGGGTGGCGGCTGGAAGCTTGATCATTGTTTGGATGACGTCACGGCGCTTATTCAATAGTGATTTGTGGTGGCAGATCGGTTTGGAGTTGCTCTCCCACTTCCGACCACCACACTGATTTAAATACTCTCATCTTGCGCTGCACTTTTTTCTCCTCTAGGCTACTCCCGCGTCAGAGATAGCGTACTTCACTGGGTACCGGGTGGTGGTTGGCCGGTTCGTTTGTAGTTCACGCGGTGCTGATTACTCGACGGCGTTGGCTATCAGACGAGTTGGCTTGTTGGAGAGAGGTACGAGCCGAACGAAATGTTGAAGTGACCCGAGCTGACTGGGACTGTTCTGGTGCAGTAACAGTGTCTCAGGTCATCTGTGCTCACCCCAACGGACCGTCCCCTCATCTCCTTTGACGTGACTCGTATGAGAGTGCCATACCCACGCAATCTGGTACCGACACGACAAACGATTTTTGAGTGCCACTCGCCTAACCTGTGCATGGAAACGGCTATGCCCACATAACCTTCTCGGTTCTCCGACTCGCGTTCTCTCACCACCTCGCCTTGACTTGTTTCCAGTCATGGTCGCTGCTTCCAATAACGGCGTTGCAATCCTCGCACTCGATGGTTGTCTGTACAACGTGACCTAGATAGATAAGAACCTGGCGATTATAGTTCAACGTCAGTGGCAGACGTGGATCGCTGTTGGGTTGCAGTAGAGAGGTCATCAGTTGGTGCTTGGCGTGACGATGAGCTCTACGGGCTCGAGTGGGACCGTTGGGTCGAATTACCTTAGGTGCGTTGTTCTCCAATCCGATGGTATGTTTTATTTTCATTAACGATGCAACTTTCGTTAGGTAGAATAACCCCCAGGAGCGGCAGCGGTAACGTCACACCGTTCTCTAATTCTTTATCCTGTTCGCGACTCACTGTCGTGTCATCGTGTATCCCCTGAACTTCCTCCTGATGACTTCTTCCCCGCCTCTACATCTCGATTCTATAGTGTCTCGAAACAAACGGCCCAATCTTTCTATGCTTCGACGGTGCTTCCAGCGTCCCTGGTTCTTCGGCCACCTTGACGTCCCACGGCACTGATGTTTGGTACTTCTGCGGCGACTACTGGGACAACGCCAACGTAAGCACCAGTGTTGACGGAGGAGAGGGGGAAGCTGTGGATACTAGTACGCCGGCGATCGCCTAGGTATGTGCCTTTCTTGTTCCCATCCTATTGTCGGTATTGATGTAAGGGATTCGATTCGCGCAGGTCTCACAAAAGGCTTAGCGGAGCAAGCGTGGTTCGAGTCCTGGGAACGTACCGTGAAGACTACGCACGTTGGACGAAACATGGAGTCTGTCAGCGGCTTAATTTATATCCCGAGGTTTGTTCTTTTTTCGTCGGTATCCCTCAATCCGGGCTCATCGTAACAACTTGATCATAGTGACCCGTCGTTGGAGCTTGCTTCGAGTGAACTGAGCAAAGTCATGATGGACACAATTGTAGGCGGAGTTACCGTGCTCCTTGATTTTGTCGTACTTGGCGTGTTCTCGTTCCGCCGCAAGAGCTCTACGAAGGCGACCGACCACTGAAGCGGAGAAGAAAGATACAGAGAACGCGCAGGTGGTTCAGTTTTCGATGAAGCATCGGGAACACATTGACTACCGTGGTAAGTTCCCGTCTGATTCTGGTTCTGTTAGTTTGTGGTGACTGGTTTGATACGGATCTAGAACAAAAAGCCTGGAGAGAAACCCGCAGACTGACGTCAATCCTTCAACGTCTCGTCAGCGATTGTGTTACTTTTCTTCGAATTCAACTTTTACAACGAGTTATCAAGAAATGAAGTGCAGTGGAGAAGAACTTTTGTACAAGTTCTTTACGCGGCCGCTTCTGTGGTGTGGTGGGGTGATGATAGGTGTATTTTAAGTTATGTCTCGAAACGAAATGAAAGAATTTCGTAGCTACACAGATTCGGCACGAGAGGGTGTGACGAGGGAGATTGGTATCCGTTTAGGAAGCGACCTCTGTAGTCGATGCACGCCTGGTCCTTGAATCAATCCACTTAATCCTTCATTTTACCACGAGACGTGGCTGTTTGTCGAGCAAGCAAAAATGATGCAATAGCCTGTTGGGGTCTGGGGAGCTCATGGCAGTGAAAACCCGGCTTGTTTTCTGTTGTGACATGTTTGTAAACGCTTGTAATGACTGATGCTAGATCTAAACTTAACTGTACGGCTGCCAAAAGGGTAAAACAATCCTAACACATGAGAAAAGCCGGTATCGATAAGCACCCCAGCAGGCTGTACTATGTCTCTGATCATCACGGTGTGTGGGAGGGAGTACGTGATTATCATGATCCCTGGCACTTGGCCTCATGCATAAACACGAGGCTCTCGGCATATATGAACCCGAACTTCCCATCACTGCTCGTACCAACCTCTCCAAGTGGGATCTCACACATCGACACTGCTTTTTCTCTCGGTGCCATTGTAGCCCCACCCAGAGTTTTCATCCAGCCCAGAGCTCGCTGTCAACTACTTGCTCCGCCCTTTGTCACCCCACTCATCACTTATCTAGAGCCCGTGCACTGATAGGATCGATGAGCCTCCGGGAGACTTTATTCGATCGCTCCAGAAAGAAGGCGCGTAACGAGTTCGTCGGAAGCTCGCTTACCTCGTCTCGCCTCGCCTCCGAACGCATCCTCTCGTTATCTGGGTCCGATGATCGTGGCCGCCTGTTTGTCATGAAGTTCACTTCGGAGTGGCAGCACCCAGGCTGCTCCGTCATGAAGTGGTACAGCCAGCAGTGCAAGTCGAGCACCAAGTTTCGGTCGATCGAGCATCGCAGAGATGCCGAGGGACCGTTCTTTCACGAGTTCCTACTGATCAAACTCACAGACGGTGCTGTCTGCAGAGTCGAACGAACCGGAGAGGGGTCGCGGGCCGACGCGATCCGGTACATGGGATGCCAGGCCAACGATCTGATCCAGTGGTTCTCTAGCCCGGACTACGCAGCATTCTCCATGAAGCGTCCCTCTGAACGCATTGTTGAGGTGGATCTATGTCAGGAGTTTGACATCCTGGATGTACTCGCAGTGTGCTACTCGATCCAGAACACCAAGTCATGCCGGGCATACACCCTGCAGCGGTACAACTGCTACTTCTTGTGTCTGACTGTGCTAGCTATGCTTGCTCGGCGTGTGGCGAGCTGGGAGACGAAGATCAAGGCAGACGAATGGGACTGGGGCCTGAATGCGGTGTACGAACGTTGGAGCAATCTATCTTCTGATCATGCACAGAAATTTGCAATACTGGCTATATGCACATACCTTGAGCCAGATAACCCACGACGTTCTCAGTTCATATTTGACCTTCTGCAAAGACACTTGGGATCTCAAGCTGAGGGTTTCACTCAATGCGACGAAGCGATAAGACAGGCGCTTTGGAGAACAGACTGGAAGTCTAGGCTCCGGGCTGCATTGGCCGAATCACTCGAAGCAAACCCCGACCTTTTCGAAGACACGGGCTACTGCAGCCAACAGCTCAAGCGTGCTGTTGAAACTGGGTACGAAGACGCAGAGCAAGCAATAATGTCGTGTGAGACACTGCTAGCCAAGCACTTCTTCAGAATAATGGCCGAGGAACAAGCTAGAGCGTTTGTTAGGCTTGCCGAGCTCAGTAAGAACCTTCAGCGCTTGTGGCTCATTGAGCACCCAGTCTCGTTTAGCAAGCTTGCATTGAGTCGAATCGTCGGTGCTCTGGCAGTTCCGCTTTTGGTCCTAGAGTGGGCCAGCCCTTCCGCTAGTGACAGCGACTACGGCAGGTTTTCATCATGCTTTTTAAGGAGAGAATGTTCTCATCAGTACTCAGAACGCAGGTTATACTCCCAGATATCGCTCAAGCTGGCAGTGCTGAAGCAGGGGTCGTTTTTTTACGCCAACAATATACTAGATTCACTAGCAAAATCACTTGAACTGGAAGATCTCATCAACAGGGTGTCGAGCACAATTCGTACTGATCCGCAAGGGTTTAGCATAGTACGAGTCCTCGATCGACTGGGCTCCACCTGTGTACTTCTATCATCAGAAGCGCTACTCGTGCTGGCGAAATGGCTGGAGGCAGACGAGGTTGCCGCACATCTAGCAGCACTAGCCGCCCCAGGTCTCGATCATCTGTTGTCGTCTTTGATGGAGTCGCGTCAAACACATATCCAGTTGACTCAGGTATGTCAGTAAATCATACTGCATACAACTAGGTCATTGATATGGACCCATGATTATGTAGGGCGACCCAGAGTCAGATGGGAAATGCATGACGGTTGAGGAGTTTCAGGAGACTTATATCATGCATCGAATTACTGCTCACGCAAAGCGTGTTGCTGTGCATCAACTGGCTGCCGAGAAGTTTGTCATCGAAGACATGGAGGAAGCGATGAGAGAGGTATGGAAAGGGCTGCCATCGGGGTTTGGTGCAGTCCAGTCAGCGCCTTCGCTTCAGGAAGCGGAAACCGTTGGGAGCGATATTGACTGATCTTTGACCTGCGGTCTCTGAATCGGATTTCAGACTCATTGTATTTAAACACCTAATTGTCCAATATCTCATATGTAACGCAAATAGTAGATGTTTAACTATTTGTAGAGCATAAATCTTTGTATCGATTGCGATCATGCTTCTTCAAGGTACTCCGTACGCGAATTTATCACGAAAGAAGAGTTCGTTTAAGGCTAATTAGAGCATTTTGCAGGGATCCTATAGCTCAAACCTTGGAATGTAGTCAGAAGCTGCGTTTACAACACAAATCTACGTATTTACTTAAAACACTGTTCTACTCCGGGCACTGAATGCTGGCTATATTTCGCTCCAGGTTCAAGAAGTATGGAGAACACAATACATCCAAGCCTTTTCGAGAATGGAATAGCTTGCAGTATTACGTTTTTCACGTCGATATATGCGCAGATCAGGATCCAGATTCCGTATAATACAAGCGCACATTTGTCGTGTCGCTATTATCGAATGAGAATGAGATGGTACGTGGCACTCGATTATTGACATATCCTTGCTGTAACTTGCATCGGGGCGTGATCAAGTTCCCGGCGACAGCGTTGGTGTGAATGCGGGTGCGTGATCCCAACTCCGAACTCTTGAAGCAGAACTACTACGAATATCGAAGTTATGCCAGATAGTACTTCAGTATCACGCTCCCCATTTGCGCGTTTATTTTTCAGAATCGAATGTTCAGCGTGCCGCGCATACTGGGTGGCTATAACCGTGACTCCTTACACAATCTGTATTGATGATGTCACGGCGCCTAAATAGTAGAGGTCCTGATCTGTTTGCGTCTCTGGCCTATTTCCAACCACCACACCCCCGTTCATTCTGATGCGTGCACGACGATTGCCTCTGTTCCCCTCCTCCCCTTAGGTGTCGGATACAAAACAGACTAAAGTGCATAAGATTGGTGAACCATTCGTTCGGGAGTGTTCTGATAACTAGACGGTGTTGACTACCAAACGAAATGGCTGGGTAAAAGAGGTGTGAGCCGCACGAAATGTTAGAGTGATTCGAGCTGACTGGAAATCTTCTAGCACCGTGACGGTGTTCTTAGTCGATTCCCCTCATTCCAATGACCCTTCCCTCGTCCCCGGTGCAGCTCGTCAGAGAGTACCTCATCTGCGCGACTCAATACCAACACAACTGGCGGCCTTCGAATGCCAGCTGCTTGAGATATACATGGAGAAGGCTATGCCGAGAAAGCGTCTCGATCATCAGGCTTGTCCGGTCCACTGTCGCCCGTCCAGTCCGCCGTAGCCGGCGTTTGGATCGATGACACTGGGGGCCACTTGATATAGCCTTTGGCTTCTCTCTGGCTAGATGGAGGATGATTCGGATAGCAAGTACAGCCGGGGAACGAGTATATCGATGCTGACGACAGTCGTACAGGACTCCGAGGTTTGTTCTTCAGTCATACCTGAGCTACTTATACGAGTTCGATGCTGACGCAACCGTCGATTCAGGTACTCCAACCGCCTGTTATGCTGATGCGGTCTCCGATAGCGGCGTTGCAATCCTCGCACTTGACTGTCGTCCGTACCACGCAACCTGGAGATATCACAACGTGGCGGCTACGGTTCAACGCTAGCAGCAGATGTGGATTGCAATGCTATAGGTGGGTTATTCTTCAATCCGAATGTATGACTTATCCTCGTTATTGATATATTCTTCATTAGGCAACATAATTACTATGAGTGGCAGCGAGAGCGTCGCGTCGTTGGATCTCGGCCCGTTAGCTGTTGCTCCAATCATAGTATACCTCAAACGTGGTCCATTCGCAGGCGTGCGTCGATTATTTCACCTAGGGCAGTGACTGTCGACAATGAAGCCTCAACAAGCCGATACTCGGACGTCAGCCGGCGAATCTTTATACACTTCTGTCAAGTTTCGCTCCTCGCTCGCCGCTTCTTTATTCCTCTCCTCTCCCCTCGCCCACTTAATAGGGTCCTGAAACGACTCTACGACTCTCCATTTCAACGGTATTCAACGCTCCTCTATTGTACTGCTGCGACGACTTTTGGGGGGACCACCAACGTTATCATCAGTAGTGATGGGGGAGAGGGAGAAACCGTGGATATCATTATCCCTGCTGTTGCTCGAGTGCGTTCTTTTCCAGTTTTGAACTTTTCCGCGTGGATTATTAACGCGAGGGGTAGGACTCGGATAGGATTCACAAAAGATCTGGCGAAGCAAGCGTACCTCGAACGAGCAAAGTCACAGCCAGGCCACTCATGTCGGACGGACTACCAAATACGCTAAAGTCGACTTCTGCATGTACATCCCAAGGTGTGTTCTATTATCTCTCATAACCGTCGATCCCATTCTGATTGGGATCGGTTGTAGTGATTTGTCGATGGACCGAGCGTATCGATGATTGTCAGCATCTTGTCGGCACTGTTATCGGCGGAGTGGTCGTACTTCTCGGTCTCGTCATGTCCGGCGTGCTGCTTCTGAAGGAGGGTTAGATGATACATCAGCTACCGTAGTGAGTATTTCGGGGAATGGTTTCGGGTGGAACTGACAGGCTCTGACGCGTAGGGTGAAAATACTGATAGGAAAGCCGTAGTATGACATCAACATTCCGACAATTCAACAACGGCTAATAGGTTTTTTGGATTTTAAGTTTTGCGACGAGTTATCAAGTAAGGGATGTTTCTGGTGAGGAACCACTGGACGAGTTTCTTGCGGATTTGTTTTTGTTGTTTGCTGTGATGATATCTTGTATTTAAGCTATCTTTTGGAATGGAGCGAATCAATCATTGAATATATATTTTACGTTTGGGTGCTTCTCAAAGTGGCGGACGAAAGAGTGGGCACACGAATAAGCCGTCCGGTGAGTTACTGCAACTCGAGGCAGTTTGGGAGCTCCCGAACTACGCTCAAGCCTCGGTCCGTCACATCTCGCATCAATGTTGGAGAATGCTAGCCGCAACGTCGTATAGTAATCAGTGCACAGTATCACCGAGCTTTGAAACAGCGCCTTAGCAAGAAAGACTAAATATCCTACGTTTTTTTCTAGGACATGTTCTGATATGACATGCGTGGATCGTTTGGCGCTTAGCGCTCACACAATCTTGAACACATCGCTGTAGAAACGCACGCGGCGAGAGCGCAGTATTCTGCCACAGGAGGAGTTCACGACTCAGTACGAGCGCCACAATCATACCATAAAAGATCTATCTCTTGCCAATACTGTGTTTTCTCAACGTACAGCAAAAATAAACCCCTAGTTAAATGCGGGCGCGTGTGGAGCGCTTCAACACTTGATTCCGGTGCGTAAGTTTCATTCTAAGAACCACTGCGGAGGCTGGGGTTTTTTTTTTTATGACCCATATTTTGCTGTTAAATGAAGGCAACGTCTCATGTGTCGGCATCAGAGGCAGGCGGAGGCCGAATTACAGAGCATACAATCTGAATATTCGAGGTGAACCGAGCATCAGTGAAGCTCCGGATGTTCCGGGTGAATGCACGACGTTTGATTAAGAATAAATTTAGTTCTCAAGACAGAGTCGTACCCATACGTCTTATTCTTACCATCCTATTTGACACCATTGTAGTTAGTTGGCGATGAGCACTAGACGGCTTGGTCGCGAAAACCCAGCTACTCGCCAGCCATAGTATCCGACAAAAACCTCGCGGGGTAGAGATTATATTAAATAGAGCTGGTCTCGGTTTATCCTTCATCGCTGTCGCTGACTGGTTGCTCATAACCGATTACATTCAATACGGCCGGCGGCCTCAGAGCCTCGTAAAAAATGGGTCTGTCACCTATCAAATCGTTCGAGCTAATCTGGATGCCAGACTATTTCAGGCTTCGCCAGTAGACAGACAAGATCGTGGGTATCTTTCCGTGAGGCTCTTTCACCCCAAAGCGCCGTTTTAGTAGACTTCTACCGTGACATACCCAGAAGTGCTAAGCAATGGATCTGTTATAGTGGGTGGCTCCCCGCGGCGGTGAGATGGCCAGTTGGTCAGATGGACAGTAGTCAGATCTCGGATACCTGTTTCCGACCCGTAATCTGACCCATCCCTGTGTGATGGGTTTCCCGCAGGCGAGATCTCGGTCAGACCTTGGTCAGAATTATAACTTGCGATACCTCCAATAGCATCACGTTTTCAGCATCCCGGACGTACTTTATACTTAAAAATGTGTAAAACCTTCTCAAAGTAGCCGGGGATGTTATTTGCCCCAACATCACCGACGATTTGTTTCGTTTCTATGGCTCTTAGGTTCACAAACATCACCTAAGATAAGTTGAGGGATCCTGTCGATGATTTAAACGTATTTGGTTCATAGAACGATTAGGTTGATGACTGTGCATGTCTGGCTCACTTGTCAGTGCATATATGCGTCAAAACCAGGTAGCTTGTGAAGCACAAACGTGAAGAAAGGTAGATAGGAGTCATTCAGAAATAGACCCTGAGTGTCTGGCCACCATCTGGCCATCTGTGGAGGGGGTACCCCCCCTTCCACAGATGGTCAGACGCGGTCAGCCGTGGTCAGATGGGAAAATCTGACCAGACCCCCTCGACTCGATTTTGATCGGGTGAGCCTGGTTTCCGTGGAACGTCGTTACATCCGGGTGACTGACCAACATTTATCTGACCAGCTGTTCATCTCACCGCTGCGGGGATCCACCCACTGTATTAGCCGGAAGGTAGTGTTCGGAGTTTTCCGAATTCCCTGCTCCTCGGTCTCATTGTTATGCGCGAGGCTTCCTACGGAAGTCTATCTTGTGTTTGATGCGAAAAGGAGTATATGCCTCAGGTTTTAGATGTACTCCAATTTTATGAATAGGCTTTTCCTTTTCTTTGAGTTCACACAGCTTGATCGCCAGGACGAAGGGCGTAAGCTGGACCACAAGAGTGTGTCAGCTGTTATCACTAGGACACGTCAATTCTAATCAGGGCTAAAATGGCTCTAGCATGGGTCTTTTTGACGCTTCTTACAGTCATTTTCGTCATAAGAGAACGGGGCTCCATCGCCTTGTGGGCACTGTACAAAGGATCCAACCCAAAATTTGGGTCGATATTTGCGAAACTGGCAAACCAGTCAAAAAACCCTATTTTTCCACTCTCAGACTCAAGGCCGGCATCTGAAAAATTTACGGTGAAGTCGACGGTGGAATTTTTAGTAATACCAAGAGCCGTTTTTTTAGAGTTTTCAACTCTAAAATCGTATCGACCAGTGTTGAGCATAAGTGTACTAAAAAACCAGTTACATTCTGAAGTAAAGTAACCAAAATTTCCATGCATCAAGGCGAAAAAATGGCTATGAGAGCATTAAAAATGGACGCCCAAAAAACAGGTCCGCCAAGCGTGAAAAAAAGCAAGTGCTGAAAATTGAGACAGACTGGATGACAAAAGTACTTACCAACTTTTGAAAAAAACGGTGAAATCTCCCTAAAAAACGCGGCAGATGAGCAGAAAATTGAGCAAATCTGAATGATATGTAGATGAAAAACAACGAAGTACCGGCGGCGGAATATGATAAGTCCGATATGGAAAGCCCGCCCAAACACAATCTAAAGCGATCACTCGAGAAACAAAACAATGGCGACCTAGTCGGAACCGCTGCCAGAGGACGCTGATGAACCCGACGAGTGCGCATCTGACATGGTCAAAGTACTACGCTCTACGTCCAAACCCGCGCCGTTCTTGGCCTTCTTGCCTGGCATGGTGTAGTCTGCGGGCTCCGGATTCGTGGGGGGTTTGGTTTTACTTAGGCCAGGGGCGAAGTGGCCGGCATGCGAGGATGCGGATACTTTTCGTGTTGGCTTCTTTGGAGGAGCCACGGGCAACTTCCTCTCTTGGGCGGAGGAGCGAGCACTCGTACAAGCCTCGGTACGTCTGACCGTGGAGGCTCACAAGCTTTGCAACCTACTCGCCGAAGTGACGGATCTCGGGCATGAGTGGTTCGTGGCCCACAGTGATAGCAGGCGTGGCGGCGTCCCTCGGCTCTTCTGCTTGTTCCTCATCCTCGTCCGAATCGCTGTCATCTCTCCTCTCCCTCCGAGCAGACGCGCCAACTGAGTTGCGCGCGATACAGCGTCCCACGACCTCGCCAACGGCTTTTTCGAGCGGGCCCTTGAGCAAGCGCTCGAGGGGAGCACCGGTCCGGAGGTTCGTGTCCATCCAGCTCTCGAGCATCGTCAAAGTCTGCGCGTCGGGCAAGACGGGACTCTCCGGAGTCGATTGAACGCCCCATCGGACTTCTTCAGCCCGTACAGCGACTTGAAGGACCACGTCTCTCATCCCCGCGTGCCATTTGTCCCACTCGGCGCCTCCCTCTTTTTCCTTGCCCGGCGAAAAGCACGAGCCGAGCGGGACCGACTTCCCAGATCTCGCGCTTGACCCGGTCCACGACCGAGTCCTCAAGCACGATCGGTTTTCTTTGGGTCGTGGCCCCAGACGGGTTGGAGAACACGAGTTGGCGGAAGAGCACAAGGAGCATATAGAGCATGCCGAGATTGGCCGCGTCGGCTGTCAGACCTGCGAGCCGGGCGTGGTCGAGATAGAGCGTCCCCGGATAACCCGATGTAGGCGCGATATTGGGTAAGCGCTGGGACAAGGGTGTAGTTGTTGGCAGGGGTGGAGTAGATACGTTGGTGGGTGGAGAGAAGATCAGACCGGTGAGCGCGTGAGAAAGCAAGGGCAGGGTTGACGTTGATGGAGCGGTGAGCGCGGCTTTGCGGAGCCAGGCCTGCGTTGTAGTCAATGTGAGTAAGCCGCGCTCGTGTCGTTCTTGGAATGTTTCCAGTTCGAATTCGACGGCGGTCTCGAACAGGTACGGGCGGAGCGCTTGGAGCTAGTGGTTTGCAATATCCTAGATCGGGATAAGAGGTTAGCCAAGGGGTGGGAAGACAAAGGCAGTAAAGGGACGTACGAGCTTCATGAGCTCGAGGATCTCGAGGCACATTTGGACGGCGCGGACTCCACCGCCGGGTCTCGCTGCAACGGTGACCATCATCTCGACCGCACGGTCGCGCATGGGTGCGCAATGCTGCTTGAGCACAGCGCCGAGCGTTCTAAATACGCCGCGCGAATCAAAGACACCGTGCCTGAGCTTGAGCGATCAGCGCAGCGTCGGCGGTAGCAGAGTGCACGACCGAGTGGAGGACTTGACAGAGCTCGTTGACGAGCGGTGGAGTGCGCGAGGACAGGGGCGGGCGGAAGCTTGATGAGGCCGGAGAACGACAGACGCAAGGCAAGCGCCGGCCGCGTTCGTCGAAGCTGGTGCGTACGCATCCGGTGTCGACCTTGATCTGGACGGCTTGCCAGTATTTTTTTTGGTGAGTTCGCGCTTTTTGCGGCCCGAGGTGGGGCGAAACTGGAGGCCAGGGTCGAAGAGGAGATCGTGGCCTGGATTGTGTGAGCTTGGGATAACTAAATAACAGAGGAATACCTACGAAGCTGGGGGCTGCGCAGAATGGCCTCAAGGTCGAGTTCCTTGAAGGTCTCACGGGTGATGAGCGGGGTGAGACTCGGGACATGTGCGACACGGGGCCGGACGGGTCGGGCAAGGGGCGTCAAGGGTGAGCGCAGGCGTGCGTCTGGCGAGCGGGTCGGGAGGTGGGGCGGGCGCGGCGGAGCTTGCGTGAGGGCATGTTCTTGGACTTGGTCAGCAACAGGCTCAAGCTGGACACCGGTTTTGCGAGATTCGGCTAGGAGGACTTGCCGAGCCTGCTGTGGGACTCTTGGCGCGAGAGCCGGAGCTGGGTGGGACGGGGGACAAGAAAGATATGGACCAGTGGGGCCAGCGCCAAAGACGGGTACGCTGGGCGGAACACCGACCTCGCTGGTGCCCAACGTGCGCACAAATGCCGCGCACGCCTCGGCCGCGCACCTCGATAGCATGTCCAGATAATTCTCGACCCCGCGCCAGCCGTACTTGATCGCAGCGAGCCGGGCTTCCGTAGCCTCTGCACGCGCCTCGGATCGGGCGAGTGCCGCGCTCGGATTGGATCGCGCAGAGGGCGAGGCGATGCACGCTTTGGCGTGCGCAAGCTGGGTGCGTAGCTGGTCTACCTGGTTGATGCGCTGGCTGAGCATGTTAGCCAGCACCTTCAGGCCAGGCAGGGCGGGTTATCCTCTGTCAAGCACAAGCGGCATTCCGCCCGGCAGTGGGGTTACGAGCGAGGCAGCGTCGGGGACATCAGGAAAACCCCCCCCAGCTTGGAAGTACTGTAGAGTGCTAAAAGTCTTAAAAGTCGCCCGAGCCATGGTGCGACTTTCTAAGTACTCACGAGTAGTTTACGAGCACTCGGAAAGTGCTTGCGAGTCAGGGTCTAATTTGGCCACTCACCGAGCGCGGCCCGCCCATCTCACAGCTCCGGCCGTCAACCCAGCTCCGAACACCGGTCTACGGGGTGTTTGGCCGGGACTGCTATGGTGCCGGCCCACTCTAATGCCGTGGCCGGCCTCACGGTCATTCGCCGACTGTTCAAAGCGTCGATCCGCTAGGTTCTTTGGTTGTCGGCTTGACTCATGTGTACATAACAGAGATTTAATTGTATATATTAAAATATAGTAGTACAGGCGTAAAGCGTGGCCAACAGAGGTAGGGGGCAAGTAACAGGCGTCAGGACGGGGCCTGCTGGCCGCAGTGGTATGTACTTACGCTACAGCACGGGGCACACGTGTATCCACGACCATGGGATTGCCAGGCAGGTTTGGCCTAGTTGGGGCAGTGGCGCGTGTCCGAGGTTCCCCGAGCAGTCTGCCTCGGGCCATGCGGGGCGTGGGGGTTGTCGTATTGGAGCAAACAGCGGGCCAACACTCGTGTTGTTTGGGGCGAGTTGGAAGGGGTGGTCGGGTGTAGATGGTGGCAGCGCACTGGTTGCTGTCGTACCAATCGTTACGCTCACATGGTTGGTTGGGTTGTCTGGCGGGTTGGGCAGGTGTGCTACGTCTTGGGGCGGCCATATGGGGCGCGATGCGGGCCAAAAACGGCTGGGATCGTCTAGTCGGGGTAGAGGCGCGGATCTGGACACCTAAGGTGAGTTTTGGGCCATGTGCATGGGGCGTAGCGAAGTTGGTTTTGCGTCGGGTTGACGCGCGCGAGTTAGAGCGCAGAGGTGAAGAAACTGAAAATGCAACTTACCGTACATGTGCTTGGTCAGGCCGCTGAGGGATGGCAATGACGGCGAGCAGCAGGCGGGCAAACGCCGCGCGCAGATCGTTTAATGGTGGCAAGCGGGCGGGTGAGGGTGTGGCAGAGGGTGTAGTAGAGAGTGCAAAACAATCGCTAAGTCATGGTTGTGTTGCGAACTTAGTGGTAAGTCACGTGCTGGCTTGGTTCATACCTTGTTCGCCGCCACCACCACGCCTGACCAACAACAGACGACCCAATTTGCCCGCTCACCACCGCCTGCCTGTACCTAGCGCCTTCAAGGCGAGTGGCCGCACCAGAGTAAGCAGTACGGACGCTGAATGACTTGTGCTGACTACTCTCTTAAGCCGCCCCGCCGTTGCACATCGCGCGCCTTGATACGCTCAGTGTATCTGTTCATTCGAATAACGCAGCCGCGCCTGACGAGCATGACAGGACGGTAAGTTAACCACCTGTCACAACCGTTATGCCCACCACTTACCATCCTTTTCCCGAACTCTCTGCGCACCAACATACGCGATCGCCCTGTGCGCGTCACACTCACCCGACCAACCCCGCTCTCTCATGTGTTGGCACGCGTTGGTTTGCCCCCAAACGGTTGCATCACCGAATGGCTCACTCATCTGCATACGCCGCTTGGGCGCTGTTCTGGAGATGATTTGTTATCCCTACTCCTCCCCTCCCCCCCCCCCCCCATAACTTTTGGTCATAATCTACGCGTGTATCAATATTTTTGTCTATATGTACAAATAAATTTAATACCTATTCGTCCTGCCAACCGTCAAGCAAGCCGCTGCAATAACCCAACAACGAAGGAGCCTAACAATTCAACGCGCTAAACAGTCGGCGAATGACCGTGAGGACGGCCACGGCATTAGAGTGGGCCGGCACCATAGCAGTCCCGGCCAAACACCCCGTAGACCGGTGTTCGGAGCTGGGTTGACGGCCGGAGCTGTGAGATGGGCGGGCCGCGCTCGGTGAGTGGCCAAATTAGACCCTGACTCGCAAGCACTTTCCGAGTGCTCGTAAACTACTCGTGAGTACTTAGAAAGTCGCACCATGGCTCGGGCGACTTTTAAGACTTTTAGCACTCTACAGTACTTCCAAGCTGGGGGGGGTTTTCCTGATGGACGGGCCGCTGGGGCGGGCCACGATACGAGAACCTGGCGCTTGCGCCGTTGGGGAGCGGTCCGGGCGCATGGTCAGGCGGGAGTCGGGGAAATGAGTATGGCCGGCGCGACGGGCGGTGTTTCCTTCGCCGTGGGGCGACGCCGGGTAACGCTTCGTTGAGAATTGCAGTGGGGTGTGCTCCCCCGCCCGACCGTTGGTTTTGGTCGTTCTGCAGGCTCTCTGCGCGTGGGGGATGGGTCGGGAGTGCGACGAGGAAGGGGGGGGGGTGAGAAGGACTGGTAGACCAGTGCCAAAGGCGGGTGGCGAGGCGGAACACGAACATCGCCGTCGCCCAACGTACGCACAAACACAGCACGCCTCGGACTCGCGTTTTCGATAGCGCCCCCATGATTCAACCCCGACGCCCAACCCAACGCTAATAAAAGCGCCCGTCTACCTGCCTAAAGCCGTAGCCCGCGGGTATGACAGATGGGAAGTTTGTCGACGGGCGCGGACCACCGGGGCACCACCAAACCACGCCAAACGAAGCGCCCCATGGTCCCGGAACAAAAGCGTGGGACAGGTGGCGAGGAAGCGGCAGCGCCGAGGGTAGATACGAGGGGCGTGGTACCGAAAACCTGTTGGGCACGGCTCGACTGGTTGGAGACATTGTGCGAGAGAGGGGGACGGGGCAGACTCTGAACTAGGAGGGGCGCGGCCGAGTGCTCACGTTGTAGACCAGACTCGCGGTGCGGGGGAGCTGTCGAGTTTGAACATCAATAGGAAAAATAAACAATAAATGAGGTGTACTCACATGGCATAAACTAGGCCATAGTTGCTACGCACCAATATGAGCCCTAGTACCACCTGAAGCGTTGCATTCGCGAACCTTAGTCCTTGCTGCTTCCGGCGGTACTGGGGCTCGCGGTGGTATTAGTCTTTTGCCCAAGTCAAATCGCGGCTGGGCCAATGAACGAACTATGTGCAGTACAAGTTAGCCCTAAGCAATCATACATAACTAGCGTGTTACTCACCGGCCGCAACGAGCATCGGATGATGGGCGGGGCGATTTTTTTATGTAGAGTGGCTTGCCCGTATGGCATGCCAAGCAGCGGTGGGGGTGTTGTTGGCACTCCCCCCGCCTGGTCGTCGGTTCGGGTCGTTCTGCAGGCTCTCTGCGCGTTGTGGGTGGGCCGGGAGTGTGACAAGGACAGGGGCGGCCGAGTGCTCGCGCAGTCGGCGGGACTCGCAGCGGACTGGGGCGTGTGAGGAGTCCATGCTTAGGGGGCGAGTGGATGCTCCGTCAGGAGAAACCCCCGGCGCAAATTTGCCGTTATTTACTGTTATTACCTATTTACCCCATTTGCCAAACCCCCCCTATAACTGACTGTCATTTACCCCATTTTCCCCTATTTGCCCGGGGAAAACCGGGGTAAATGAGGCAAATTTGATGTAATTTGCATGAGGGCTGTGTATTTTGATGAAACACGCCCGGTTTGCCAAAAGCCGGCAAATTTGCCACCGGGGTTTTTCCTGACGTCTTGCCGATGCTGGAGCGAGTTGGCCCGTTGGATGATGGGATGCAGGTTAGCCATGGGGAGGGAGGCGCTGCGAGGGTGAGCGTGGCTAAGGTGCTCGTCGCTACGGTTATCGTACTCGTCGTTTATAGGTCGTCGGGCTCGGAGCGTATGGACTGGATGTTGGCCAAACTAGTCGTCGAAAAGTTTAAGTCAACCAGTCGGCATGTCACATGATGATCGCCGAACACAGCTTGACATCATGATCATCATCGCTCGGATGTAAATCTAGTGTGGGGCGGTCTCACTCGCCTCAACTTAGCCACCACCACGCCGCAACCGTATCTCTTCAACGGCAACTTGCCAACTAGCTCTTGGTGCATCCCCTTTCTTCACTCGCCGCTTTCTCTCTGAGTCGCTAAATATCTTCAGTTTGTCATGATCTGTCGTCGCACCATCTCCCAACGCTGGCAACGGCGAGGTCCACATTCGTAGGACTGATAGCAAATGCAATACCGGTAACGATACCATATGCGCCCAGCAACGGGGTGACAAAGGTGAGGAATAGGATGTTCGGCCTCCGGCCTGTTCAACTACAACAAAAAATCTTCGACTGACAAAAAATATATTAGCACTACTGTCCGGAACATCTAGCTCCACAGTACGTGCTACTAGTTCCATCACCATTTTAATACTTCAGTTAACATCTCCAACTCTAGGGAAGCTAAAGCGTATCCCGCTCCCGCACTCAAGCCTCACCACCTCTCGAGAACCAGCTGCCGACCAACAACTCAGCTTCACTTTTGTACCGTTCAGGCAGCATGGCGTATGACGGTAATATGTATCTGCAGAACCGGCTGCCCTCCTCCCGGTGCGCCAAAGCTGTAATTCTCAATTCACAAATAGACTAACGCCGCCACTGCTGCTGCAAACTACCTTGCCACGGTGGAGGGGCTGACAATGTAGGTGCTTCTAAAAACAATGAAAACACCACAGTCGGCAACAACAGCATCAAACATCTTAAAGAACAGGTGACATCGTGTCATTTTTCTTGTGGAATCAACACTAATTTTACGTGTCATTGGGTCGCTTTTATGCGCTACCACGATTCTAATTTTCCATGTGCTTCGGAATATTTTCTATCAGTGCGCAACATGATTTTCCACCTACTATAACCCCAAATTCCCATCGGCGATTCGGTTTTCCGCATCTTTTCGCTCGTTTTGTCCACAATTTAGACTGTTTTTTTCCCTTTCCCGACTTAACTTTCCTTGCCTACAGTCCATTTTCTGAGGTTGCTCAAGCGGTTTTACACACTTTTGTGGCCCCGTTTTTCGTATCGTCCTGTTTGTTTTTGACCTCGAATGTATGAATGTACTGCCCCAATATACATTGTTCGTCCTGATTTTTGTGTCAAGTTGACCTAAAAAACGGTATAAACTTTGTTGTGAGAAGATGTGAATATATGCGTAGAACGACCTGAAATTCCATGCCAGAAGACTCATAATTGACTCTAAATGAGCTTCCAAGTCACTCTAAAATATCCCAAAAAATGTACCACGTGAAAGTGCAAAAAATAGGGCAGAAATGATCTCGCAGAGCAGTCAAAAAAAACTAGAGTTATTAGACTTAAAAATGGACGCCCAAATAACACGGCGTATAACTGCAAAATTATGGGTGTCTATCTCGTTTTTTGTCTATAATCGCACAGAAAAGTAGGACAATACATACAGAACTGCCGACCCATTTTTGGGGTATCCTGCTCACCCGGTGCGCGGGGCCATCTTTGGATGGGGCAAATAGGCCCGGGTTGATGTGTCTATTAATAGTAAAGGCAGCGCCTAACACTTTGAAGTTAGGCTAAACGGAAAGGCTTCGTTCTCCTCTAAACCTTTACCCAGCTTACTTTCAGCTCCTCCTTAGAGTCCTACTGACCACTCATGTGCGCTAGAGCTAGTCGCCCTCTATCAAGCCTTCACAAGAGCGTCGGGGAGAAGATGTCATGGCAGTCGCATGCTAGACTAAAGATTTGTCAAGTGTCTGACCAATGGATGTGAACCGTTTGAAATCCTAACTTAATGTTTCTTGCAATGCGTTTTGTCGGTTAAAAACATGTTTGCCGTTTATCCCAGAGCCTTAGCGCATGTGATACACACACGCGAACTTGATTCGATTACTGACTTATGCTTACAGGATATCCTACTCTACAGGAGCTTACTATACTTCCGGCATACATAAACTCGAACGTGCCCGGGCATGCTTCTCCGTTTTCTCTGTCTGCCTCGCATCTTAGTGTTGCGGTACTCTCCATAACAGCTATTCCCTATTCCAAAGCCACTACCAACCCCCAGTCTTCCCGTAAATTTGCTAACTTTCGTCTACCTTCTGCGATTTTATTCAGTTCATCGCAAGCACGTTCACCTACACGACTAATAAAGCTCCACAAGAAGTTATCGTATTGCTTTCGAAAAGATGAGTGTAACGAGTTTGTTGGGAGCTCGCTTAGTTCCTCCCGCCTCATGTCTGAGCACCTCCGCGCCTGGGTTGGGTCCAGTGACCGTAACCGTCTATTTCTTATCAAGTTTCACTCGGAGTGGATGCATGATGGCTGCCCAGCCATAAAGTGGTATATGCAGCAGCTGGAGTCGAGCACCAAGTTCCAGTCGATCGAGCATCGCAGAACCCTTGACGCGCCGTTTTACCACGAGTTCCTGTTGCTCAATCTGACCGACGGCGCCGTATGCAAACTCGAGCGCATCGGCGATGGTTCTCGTGCCGACGCGGTTCGCCACATTGGGTGCGCTGCCTATGATCTCATCCAGTGGTTCTCCGCGGCCGACTATGAGTCGTCCTCCATCGAGTTAACCTCCGAACGGATAGCTGAGGTTAGTCTAGGTCGAGAGTTTGACATCCTTGATGTACTTGCGGTTTGCTACTCAATACAAAACACCAAGGCATGCCGTACGTACACTCTGCAGCGGTACAACTGCTACTTCTTGTGTCTCACTGTGCTTGCTGTACTCACTCGACGTGTGGCGAATGGGACTCAAGCCTGGCCTCGATGTACGCACGTTGGAGCGATTTACCATCCGATCAGGCAAATCAGCACGCGATACTGGCTATATGCGCATATCTCGAGCCAGATAACCCACGACGTGCTCAGTTTATATTTGATACTCTGCGAGAATACTTGGGATCACAGTCCCAGGGCTTCGCTCAGTGTCACGAAGTGTTGAGGCAGGCGCTTTGGAGAGCAGACTGGAAGTTTATGTTCCGCGTTGGCCTGATAGAATCACTAAGCGCCATGCCTGACCTGTTCAAGGATGCGGGCTACTGCAGCCAACAGCTCAAACGTGCGGTTGCAACTAGTAGAGAAGATTCTGAGCTCGCAATACTGTCATGCAAAACACTGTTAGCAAAGAATTATCTCAAACTCATGGCTGAGGAACATGCCAACAAGCTTGCTAGGACTTCTAAGCTCGGCATAAATCTCTGGCGCTTGTGGCATATCGAGCATCCCGTCCCCTTCAGCAAGCTAGCATTAAGCCGAGTGTTCGGCTTGCTTGCGAGTCCGATTGTTCTCTTTATTACACCGAGACTATATGCCGACACTGGCCTTGGTGAGTTGTCAGCATGCCACGTAAGAGTGATGTTCTCATCGGTATTCAGACCGCAAGGTATTTACCCATATATCGCTGAGGGTAATCTTGCTCAAGCAGGGACCAGCCTTGTTCACTTACATGGCGCTAGATGCACTGGAGCAATCATACGCTATGAAAACTCTTTGATACAAAGCGATCGCCACTGTCAGCAACGATGATGTTGGTCAGTCTGGAATGGTACGAATACTTGATAGGTTGGCCTTCACAGGCGTGCTCCCACCATCAGAGGTTTCACTCCTACTAGCCAACTGGCTGAATGGAGATAATCTTGCCGCACTCATAGCCTCGCTGGCCGCGCCAGATCTCAGGGATATGCTGTTTGCATTGGAAGAGTCCCGTCAAACAGAAATTCGGCTGCTTCTAGTAAATACGTTAAGAAGCCAACCGCATACAATCCTGTCACTGATATGAGCTCACAATCGACAGGGCAAGCTAGAGTCTACTCATAGGAGCATGACTATCGAGGAGTTTCAGGAGACTTATATCAAAAACCGAATTGCTGCTCATGCAAGACGCGTTGCTGTACATCAACTGGCCGCTGAACAGTTTGTTGTTGAAGACATCGAGGAGGCTATGAGAAATGTGTGGAAAGGGCTGCCTTCGGGACTTGGTATGTCTGGATACCACGCTTGAGGCAGAAGGGGCCGTTGAGGGTAGTGCTCCTTGAATAGTGAACCAAAGTTTATGGGATTTCAAACTCCTAATTAGCATTTGGGCTATTGCTTCTCATGTTTTCTCCAGTATCATTTGTGTTCGGTGTAGAGTCATTCGCGATGTGTAAATAAATGCACTGTCTGCAACTATATTATCACAGTGTGGCGTACGCGTAAATTCGCGACGATTGGACTTCATCTAATTCCAATTTGAGCTGGTTACCAGAACTCTAGCGCTCAAACGGTGAGTCGCCATGAGCTACGTCCAGGACGTATATCTACTTCAGAAATCTATAGTTCATTCTACTCCATTTGCCGTGCTTCTTTTGTTTTTATCCCAAAGTTTGAAGGACTGAAGGTGAGATACATCCAAGGTACCTTTTAGATACTTATGTGGTCGATGATACGCAACACCGCGATCTCATTTGTGGTAAATGCGCCAAATCCGGATAAAGTGAGTCGTATTTTGTTAAGATCCAAAGGCCCTAGACGGATTAGCAACATTCGCGGGGTCGAGGACACAAGCTGTGGACTTGCACCGAGGCTTTGTTTGTTCCAGCGTTATGCGAAAGCGGTAACCGTTACGGACTCCAAGACTTTTTAGGGTTTGCTGCTAATATAACCCCATTGTCCGAGCTCATAGTCATACTCTTATTTCCACAAGTACGAATATGCGCCTCCTGAATGAACGTTCTTTCAATCGCTGTGGCCGGGGACCCACGAGTGAGTGGCTGTGCACCTTGTGCACAGCATTGATGAGCTTGGCACCCATATAAATCAAGCCTCCTAGAGGCACTTCTTTCTCTTGGTCCCTTCGAGCTCACTCCTGCACTGCCTCAGCTACATATTTGACTCGATTCAAAGTCGCACTCGACGCCAGGTACTCCGTCTGCTCGTTGTCTTCCTCGCTCCTTCTGGCCTTGTTTGCCACTTGTTACAAGCCCTTTGCAACCACAAGAATGGGTCTGCGCAATGCCTTGTTGTTTCGCTCACGAAATCAGCAAGGCAAGGAGTACATCGAAAGTTCGCTTGCTTCCTCCCGCCTAGCGTCCGAACGCATCCTCGCTTGGTCCAAATCTGACGACCGTGGTCGCCTGTTTGCCATGAAGTTCCGTTCGAGATGGCAGCACCCCGACTGCCCTGTCATGAAGTGGTACAGCCAACAGTGCCAGTCCAGCACTAGGCTCCGGTCAATTGAGCACCGCAGATCTCTTGACGGACCGTTCTACCACGAGTTCCTATTACTCAAGCTCACCGACCACTGTGGGAAGTCGGGGGATTTCAACTAAGTCCCTGCAGGGACTTAATTGAATTCCCATCTGGGACTTATTTTCGGGCCCGCCAGGACTTACTAGAAGTCCATTTTCAGGGGTTTGATTTTGACGGTTGAGCATTAACGCCTAATGCGGAAAAATCCAGAAGGGTCCACTTAAGTCCAAAAACTGCCGTTTAAGTCCACGATTTGGCAGCTGAATAAGTCCCGTGGATTTCGAGAAGTCCTGTTCCGGACTTTAAATTATTCCAGGGATTTTATTGAAAGTCCCCCGCTCAATGCCACCAGGGATTTTATACCAGTCCCCTGGGAATTTTAATTAGTCCTCTCGTGAACTTTCAATTAGTCCTTCTTATGGACTTCTAATTAGTCCTTCTCGTTGTGGACTTCCCGCTTATTCCACCCATGGACTATATTATTCAAGTCCATGAGGTCCGTATCACTCGTTTCATCGGGTGTATGTGCATAAAATCATATTAACACGAGCGTATCAACATCGGGACCGTAAACATCAGCATCGTAAACATCAGCATCGTAAGCGTCAGCATCGTAAGCGTTCGAGAGAGAGAATCAAGTATAA